>CM071861.1:37767988-37935462 GCA_036759665.1 Gynandropsis gynandra
AAACCGTCCCTAAAATGGTTTTTGAAGTCCTAAATTTAGGGACGGTCCCAAATCCGTCTCCAAATTTGGAGACGGATGACATGCTCGTCTCCAAATTTGGAGACGGATGACCTGCCGTGTCTAATTGGTCCGCATTTAGAAACGGATTAGGCACGACTCTTCTGTATCCAAATTTGGGGACGGATTAGTGACGGATTTCATTTTTCGTCCCTAATCCGTGTATAATCCGTTTCTAAATTTAGGGACGGAAATATCGGTCCCCAAATTCCGTCCCTAATCTTAAATTTTCTAGTAGTGGTTTATTATTATACGGTCACTATATCTTCTTCTTTTTAAGATTCCAAATATATACAAATAAAATCTAAAATTGGAATTTTAAATATAAATATCATTCGTATTTAACCCACAAATCTATACACTTTAGATTGCTTTGATAATCTTTCTTTAACTCCATCAAAACATTTTTTATCAATTCAATACATTAAGAATCAAACATGAAAGATGTAAAAACGCATTAAGATTAAGAAAATCAGTGTGAATTATAATATGTGAATCAAAATCAAGTTTTGGTCATATCAAACCGACTTTCCATTTGGATCAAATTAAGTATGACCTATATTGATTATTCCGTTTTCAGATAAACGGCATATAAATATACCACTTTCAAATCGTTATTAAATATTAAGATAATTTTATGGACCGATAATGTGGAATATGATGAGAATCTTTGTGAGTCAATCCGGCTAATAGATAAGAAATCACATCTAGAGTTAGTGGATGAAATGTACTCAATGGCTAATGTTTGGCAGATTATTATTAGTTTTTAAATATTGTTTCTATGCTATATGGCACACATATCTTCTTGCATATATAAAACTATTCGGCCTTTTTGGAAAGAAAAAAACAATAAGAATATTCAACTTTATTTCACAAAACTAAATAAATATTAATTAATTTTTGTAAGGATATTTTATTCACATCATTGTAAAGATATTTACTACATGCCTAAATTTTCAATATTTATACAAATTTTGTATGATTTAGTTGTTTTATATGGAAACTAAGAAGTATAAACGAAGAAAACGATGCAATTCATATATATATATATATATATATATAAATATTACCAGCGATTTGATGGTATATTCGCAACTTTAGCATATAAATTTGAATATTTTATGTTGTATCATTCTACATTAAATATGAAAATATAATATTAAATATCGATTAGATATTAAATTAAAAAAAAGACCTAGTTCAATATTTTAATGTCATGTAATATATTATATATGGTACCATAATACAACATTGTGTTTCTTTATGTTTCAAACTCGCTACATGGATTATCATCCAAAATTTTGAATCAAAATCTATTTTATCTAATATAAATTTAGACTACATCCAAAATTTTAATTTAATATTTGTGATTATATAATATCATATATAAAATTCGGTGATTCATAAACAATACAAAAATTCAATATGTGTGAATAAGTTTGTTTCCCTCGTATAGATACTAAATTATTTTCACATGTATTGTTTGTGTAGTATATCTAGCCCATATAACGTTTGTAATCATTACAGGTCAATTACATATATACAATTTTTATCTAATTATTTCATTATGGTCAAAATCTTTGAATATCGTCCATATAATTTCAGCACGTTTATAAAAAATAGACCTAAAAGTGTTTGTTTCTACATCATTGATTTGGGTTTATATATCTTTAAAGTGTTATATATCAAAGCTTCAACATTCCTAAGTTTGAATTCAATGAAGACTGCAAAAACATCAAGAGGAAATTGACGCGAGATAATCATATTAATATTTTTAAAAATCAATTATTAAAAGACTAAATTTTACATTTTTTCTTAAAATTATAACAACAGTGCATTAATATATTTTTTATAATAAGTACACTCATTTGAACGTTCATTTTATTGTAAATCTGTTTAAACCAGAATCAGTATATATATAAATAATTCATTTCCAAAGATTGAACCATAGATTCATAGCATAACTCTTACAAATTTAATACGTGTTACGGATTGAAAATATAGTATTTTATCTACTTTTAAATTTGATTTTTATTTCTGAATCTAAAGTAAGTGATAATAATGCTAACCCTGGTGAAAAAAACAGTTGATCTACCCAAAACTATAAAAATGAAATTTTCGAGGATTTTCCATTAATTTTTCATTTACTGTTATTGTAATCGTCCACACAGAATTTACCTAAGATTAAGACATTTGCAATATATGTATATATATATATATATATAATGTATATGTGTCAACTCCCTAAAGAACGTGATCATAAAGTCATGATTAGGACAGTTGAATAAAAGTAATCAAAGTTTTCGTTATCAATGATTGAGGATGCCTTGTCTATATTCTCCGACCACTTTTTAACTATTCTTTGGTCCAAAACTTCACCTCTATTTCTTAGATTGCCTTTACACTTCAACGTCAATTCACACCGAATCTTACTTTAATTAATTACACCACGATATGAGATTAAAATCTTCGCTAGCCAAATTCAAAAAATATAATATGCACTCAAACGCATCAATACGTAAAAGAACAATTAATATATATGACTATGATAAATATAAAAGATATAATTATATATCAAAATCTATTTTTTGATATTTCAACAGATATTTTGATAATTTTTAGTTGATAATATTTTACCAGATATTTTACATAATTTTTAAAACTTTATCGAATCAATGTTTTCTTAATAATAAAAAAAATCATTATATATATAGTATAAACCGAAAAATGAAATATAATGGGATGTGAAATAATATATTTATTTGTACAAATTATGATGTGTTAAGGAAGAACATTAAATGTAGACAAATATGGAGGATCATGTGAAAGACATCCCTGTCGAGGATCACTCTCAGTCGGCGTCGTTTGGATTTGCCCATAATCTACCAATGCGGCGTCGTTTGGACCATATTCTTCAAAATTTTCAACAAAAAGGATTAGACTTAATAGAAGACAAATGTATGATGTGTCTCCAACATCTCAGCATTATTATATTTCAAATTTCGGCTGAGGGATAAATAAAGACGTGTCCTAAATGTTCCAAACTCTCTCAAAGTTGCATCATTGATTGGCCTCATATATCAAAATGCAAAGAGGACGTTGACATCGTTTGAGTCGCGCATGCTCATACTTCTCTTCAATCCTATTTCTTATTAATTTTTACCTTCATGGATTTATAACAAATATGAATAACCACATCAACTAAAGGTGCATGTATAATCATTGTATCAATTCATCATAATTTATATATAAAAAATAAAGGTTGAGAACTCTATATCTAAATCGGGTTAAATCTAAAAGAAAAAAATATAAGAAGATGGGCTTCAAAAATATATTTAACCTTACATTTACGCATGATACCAAATTATATTGGTGAAAATATTGTTGGGTTGCTAAATCGGGTGCGAAAGCGTGTTTTACAACCCATTTATACGATCTAGTCATATTCGTGATAAAGTTCTTTGGTTTCAACGAAGAACAGAATTGGAAACGATTTCGATGATACATATTTCGTTGAATTTTGACGATAAACGGATGTAAGAATTGATCGTACATATTCGTATCCACGCCGAGATCGGATTCTGCAATCAACCGTTGGTGCGGATTTTTGGTCGGGAACGAAAAACTGTTTTTCGTTCTTCGTTTTCTCTGATGGTTTAGGGTTTCGATTTAAATGAAATGAAATCCGTCAATGAAAAACTGTTTTTCTCCGAATATATATTATTGAACTTTTCAATAATTACACTTTGACCCCTTAACTAATATATATTACATAAAGCATTATACTTTAAAATATATCATAATTTTAAAGATAAATAATTATTTTTATATTATATTTTATATGAACGAATAACGAATATCAATAAACATCTGACTATTCATATTCGACGAGTATCCAAATTTATTACTTGTATTTATATTCATAAATTCAAATATTCTTAAATACGAACATCAATCGTATATAGAAATATCTGTCGGATATGCATATTCGTATTCAAACAATTTTTTTAGTAAAAAACACAAAAAATCAATTAAAAAAACAATAATTATTAAATCTAATATAAAAACTAAAGTTAAAGTCACACAAAAACAAAAAAATTACATAATGTAAATAAAACAAAATATTAAATCTTCACGGTTATATGTACATCAGCCATCTAATATAGTTACATTGATAACTCGATCTATTAGTGTCGTCAATTTATCTAAAACAATGAAACAAATTTTTATATTATCAAATCAAATATCAAAAACATTAAATAAACCACACATAAAAGTTATATACTTAACAAGTTATTTTTTAAATATCTTGCAATGTCTGCATAATATTATCCAATCTATTTGAATAATAATTAGTTATTTTAATGTATTTGCTATTTTAATCATTAAATATTGTCTATATACTTATATAATGAATATTAAAATAAGATGAATAATTTTTAAATTTTATATTTGATTCTTACAATTAATTTTGTTATGTATGTATCTATATATTAAATCAATTATTTATTTAATATTTACGAAAACGAAGAATCCGGATAATTAAATTTACATTTGTATTTGTTGAATATCTAATTTATATAATATATATATATATATTTGTATCCATATCAGTAGATATTCAAATTTTCAGATCGAATATGAATATTTCGAAAATTTTGTACATCCTTAATATCAATTATGATATATAGAATTATATATATATAATATTAATAAATTCTAAATATTTTTATCAATTAGATCATAATATATTTTAAATATTTCAAGTTTAAACCTTCAATTATGTTGTTCACGTTTCGCAATTAAATTTGAACGTAAAAAAATATAGTATTGGGATGTCTTGGTTTAGAATATTAAACGTGCTTGGAATTATATTCGACAGTCATTAATAAGTTTTTTATTAATTATGAAATTTGAAAATTAGATAAATAAATACTATCGTTAATTGTTGCTCTCAACTTTTTTCGGCTGCGGATGATGAAAAGAATAGATGATATGTGGTTTTTTTATATAAAGTGGCGACCCCACAACATTTCAATTTTTTAAGGAAAAGAAAAAGGACAATGAGATAAAATATATATATATAATATTAATAAATTCTAAATATTTTTATCAATTAGATCATAATATATTTTAAATATTTCAAGTTTAAACCTTCAATTATGTTGTTCACGTTTCGCAATTAAATTTGAACGTAAAAAAATATAGTATTGGGATGTCTTGGTTTAGAATATTAAACGTGCTTGGAATTATATTCGACAGTCATTAATAAGTTTTTTATTAATTATGAAATTTGAAAATTAGATAAATAAATACTATCGTTAATTGTTGCTCTCAACTTTTTTCGGCTGCGGATGATGAAAAGAATAGATGATATGTGGTTTTTTTATATAAAGTGGCGACCCCACAACATTTCAATTTTTTAAGGAAAAGAAAAAGGACAATGAGATAAAATCGAAACATTTGTATACCATTTCCTTCTAAAATATTTTTTAGTTTTTTAATATTTTTATATGATTTTTTATCTAATAAAATATATTAAATCAAAATTAAAAAATAATGTGTACAAAATAGTTGTATTTTTCATATTATCATGAATAAATACTATCGTTAATTGTTGCTCTCAACGTTTTTCGGTTGCGGATGATGAAAGGAATAGATGATATGTGGTTTTTTGATATAAAGTGACGACCTCACAACATTTCAATTTCTTAAGGAAAAGAAAAAGGATAATGAGATGAAATCGAAACATTTGTATACCATTTCCTTTTAAAATACTTTTTAGTTTTTTAATATTTTTATATGATTTTTTATCTAATAAAATATATTAAATCAAAATTAAAAAAAAAAAACAATGTGTAAAAAATAATTGTATTTTTCATGTTATCATGACATTAATATCACATATGCAAATGATAATTGATGATTGCAAAATCTATATATTAAAAGGAGGATAAAATGGAGCATTCTCCTTCCGCCATCTCAGCAGCATTTAAGAAATTTTTTATGTTTAAGTTTTATTTACAATTAGTTAAACATTTCAATAATTAATCTTCATTATAATTATGAATATAATTACATTCATATAATTATAAAATTATCATTACATTCAAAACTATAGTGAGATGATTTAATTTTAAAAATTTGTATTTAGTTTAAAGTTTTATAATTTAATTTTAAATAATCAATACATTATTGACACATTTTAAATACATTTATTTCAAAAACAATATTTAGAAAAATATTATATTAATATACATCTATCATTGATTACAATAATTTATAACCCATCAATCCAATAAAAAATAATAAATACATTTCTTACAATAAATACAATTTTTAATAATTAGAAATCTTTCACATTCTAACTAAAAAAATAATATACACATATACATTATATTAAGAATTTTTATTTAATTTAAAGGTTTNTTCTCTGGGATAGTTTATAAGCAACTGAAACATTTAACATTATCAGGCAATAGAAATTGTTACCTAGTTAACTGATCTCCTAGGAAGAAATCGGGTAATGTTACCTGCAGCAAGAGACAACAACAATCTCTTAAGACCGGTATTGGAATATATATAGAGAAAGAGAGAGATCAACTCTTCCATCAAATGAGCCTTTCGATTTACGTGTTACCTTGTAGAGAGGAGCAGCAAGGCAGTGGAAAAGGAATGCAAATAGGAGCAGCAAGGCAGTAGAAATTGTAAAGGCAGACAAATAGAAGTGTGGATGCGCAAAAAACACCTCAAATTATTGCAGGGGCTATGTTGAGGTGATAGGGTTTCGTCTCTGCGATTGATGGAGGTGTCTTCACCGGCTCACTGCTCGTCTGCATTACTCGTTCTTGACCTGTTTCAACTTTTCATCCCTCATATGGTTATCGATGGATGTGGGAGAGCCTTTGGTCTTCTATGCAGTTTAGTGTTTGTGAGATAGTGGGAAAGAGGAGGAGAGATCGTGGAGAAGGTGAAATCAATGGTTTTTTTTAATAAATGCAGGCGTTGAGGTGGAGGGCTGAGAGAGAAGAATGATTGAGAAGCCAACATTATTTTGTACTTTTTATATATACACTAGAAAATCAACCCGCGCGATGCGCGGGATCTATACAAATTAAATTTATGTTGTTGGTTGTATGTATTCCATAAATAAATTTATTTTTTGCAAAATTAGAGACGAAATTTGAAAAAACCATATTTGAAACAAAAAAGTCATGCAATCTTTTAAATATAAACGGATGAAAATAATAACGTATACAGAGGTAAATGTGTTTTTGGTTTTCATTTGGAATGAAATTCGTTCGTTTAGGGCTTCTGCATTGACTAAAAAAAAGAAATGGCATAAAAAGTATTGTGAATAATGGTAGACAAACGTTATGAAATATTTTAACAGAATCATATATGAAAAAGTAAAATTTATTATTAGTGTTTATATGATTTTTAAAATAATTCATATTTCAAAAAATTGGATTTAAAAAAGACGTGCAAATCAGACACTCAAATTTTTTTAGAGAATGTCAACTTGTTCATATCTCATCCAAAAACATATGGCGTACCAAAGTGTATAAGTACCAAAGTGTATAAGGATTCTTTTGTTTATTTTATATATATTTTTCATTAGATTTATTTTTTCAATAAATTTGAGCTGATGATATAAGTATATCTATATATCCTCTTTGTTCAATATTCCTTTTTTTTTATTTTTGATATCAGAGTCCAATTTCTTTCAACTTAAAAAACAATATTTTACGAAATTATAATTATTCATAATGGTTATTTTTTAATGAATAGGATTGAACTTTCCTAGTTATTAAAATTAAAAAAATATCAAAATAAAGATTAAAATTATTAATAATAAAAAAGTATTTCAAAAGAAACATTCATTTTTAAAGATGTCTAAATNAAATTTTCTACATGGATACCTAAAAAATAATCTAAAAGTTACTGCCTAGTAAGCCTACCGTATAAGCATGGTTTATGAATCACTCCATCCGAGAGATCGTGGGCGAGAAGAAAGAGCGATCGTGGGGGAGAAGAAAGAGAAAGTGAAATGAATGCAGGTGAGGTGGAGGGCTGAGAAGCTGAGGTGGCTCGCTGAGAAGCGACTGAGGAAAAAGGAAAAACTTGCCCTCTTAATATATAGATTTTAGGATTATGGTATATTTTAAGGGGTATTATGGTCAACTATTGTTATTATTAGTATTATGAAATTTAAATTGTTTGTGGTTATTAATTTTTTTTTTAAAAAGTATATTTTATTAATAAAAATATTTTTATTAAAGAATTATATTTGGAAAAGATTCTAATAAAAATAATTTTGTATTGTATAAAAATTTAAATACGTCAAAAATTATTTTTCCTTTAAAAACGAAATTCATTTAAAAAATGTAAAATGATATCTTTTTTAGAAAATAACAATAAAAATAGTGTTGTATTGTATAAAAAAGAGTGAGGGAACAAAATTTTAATAACAAAAAAGTTTAATTTTTATTTTTGTAAAATAAAATTTTGAATGTGATTTTAAAAAATATTGATGACGTTGCATAATCCGTTTATGGATTTAACAGAAAGTATAAAAAACTCGGCTATATCTAATTGTTATTTTAGTTTCATATTTTGAATATTGAACTATTTTATCTTTTATTTAATATAAAATGTATCTAATGGAATTAAAAAACTATTTACATAAAATTCAAAAATTAATAATAATTAAAAAGTTAAATGGAAGTAATTTTTAAATATATTTTCTCTTTAATATAAAAATATTTTCATTTTTTCCTTCAATTGTTATAAACTGGATTTTAGTGTGGTATTTATATAATATTAGATTTTGAATAAATCAACATTACTCCATTTCAATAGGAATTAACTAATTTCATTTGATAATTTCATTTTTTGTAGCATGAAAAAATTATTAGGGGTGGATAAATATCAAATAACCGCAAATATCCGTCTAATCATTTTTATTTGTATTTTTTTAAGAAAATAAACCTTCTTATAAATGACTTTTTAAAATAAAACTTAGTAATGATAATAATAATAAAATTATAAAAATTATTTCAAAATATTGTTTAAAAATCATTAGTAATTGTTATTTTGTTATCAAATATATTTTTTTTATTATGGAATATAATTTTTTATCTTTAAATTTATAATAGTACTATATTATATGAATAAAGTTAAATCTATATATAAAAAGGATGATAAAATGGTGTATTCTCATTGCACCACCTCATCAACATTTATTTTTTTTATTTTCTATTCAAATTTATAATTTAATTTTACTCTCAACTATAAGTTTCTTTATAGTCACTAACCTAAATTTAATCCATGGTAATTATTCCTAACTTTAATATATTCTATATATAAAAAATAAAAATTTTCCTCTCTTATCAAAGAGTTTTTTTATATATATCTTTAATTATTTCAAATAATATAATAAAAACGTAGACATAAAAAATCTATATTTAATAAATATCCTCTTTTCAATTTTTTTGAATAGTACAATTAAGACAAATAATTAAAACATGAAACAATAATAATACGAATAACTACCCAAATAAAAACCATTTATATAAATTAAAATAATACAAAAATTATTAATTCATAAATTATATAAATCTATTCACTAATTAACTGTCGTTTCATATATACTTACAAATGTTCCACTAAAAAGTTATGATACATTAATTATCTATCGTTTCATGTGTATAATTTATAAATGCTCCACTAAAACGTCATGATCCACTAAGAAACCTGCCGATTCAATTTACCTACAATAACAATAACATTACATCCAAAATTCACATCATGTAATAATTAATAATTTAATGATTTTAATGAGTATGAACAAATTGTCGTTTCAAGTTCCCTACCAATAACAATAACATTACATCCAAAATTCACATCATGTAATAATTAATAATTTAATGATTTTAATGAATATAAACAAATTGTCGTTTCAATTTCCCTAAAATGGTATAAATACCTCCATTTCCTGCATTGGACTCACCACCTTCCGCTTCATATAATGGCGTCTTTTTTTTTCATATCTCCAGCAATTTTATGGCCAAATTATCCTCAGCTTCAGTGTCCTTTCTTCTTTTTCTTAAGCTAATGCTTGGTCATGGTCCCTACAATATTCTTGATCCTCTATTATGATTTTAGTCTTGCAAAGATGGGTTACACCAACACAAAGCAAACGATTTATTACTCCAGATTTGTAATGAAATGGATAATACCGGACACCGGTATCGCCCGTGATTCCGATAGCCATTCCAGCTGAAAACCTAACAAGTCCACAAGTGAGACCGAAAGAAAGATGAGAATATCCATCAAATATGTAGTATGATTTAGCTTTGGGTTTGATATCCATCGAATAGGTAGTATGCTTTAGCTTTGGGTTTGATATCCATCAAATAGGTAGTATGATTTAACGTTGGGGTTGATCCATGTATTACAAATCTAGCAACAATCCTTGTTTGGTTTACATCCATCAAATAAGTAGTATGATTTAGCATTGGCGTTGATCCATGTATTACAAATGTAGAAACAAAATCCTTATTTTTCTTAAATCAGCAAACGATTTTCAAGATCCTCAACTACTATAACAAGCGACAAGTTTAGAAATATATAAGTATGATGAAATCTACACACTAACACACAACTATCCATTGGAAGTTTTCCAAAACACAAAGTTATACAATTGGAAATCAAAGTAGAATAATTATTATGGAACAGAGGAGAAGCCAAGGAATTATTCTACTTTTCATAAACAAGTGAAGTTGTTTTTTCTGAATTCCTCATTTGTTTATGGAAACTATACTCAGAAATAAGGACATAACAAAGAAAAACCTAGCTGAATCAACACACAAACATAACCAAAACAAGTTAATAGACAAGAATAACTTAAATCAAGTAAAAATTTAATATTCAACCTACACCAAACACTACCCAGAGACCAAGCTATAGAAACTCATATAAATGAACCAAACCTTAGAAATAGACCAGTGGAACAGTGCTGATCATAGCACTGCCGTAAAAGAATTCGGCGGCGAACACAAAGTCAACAACCTAACAAAAAAATAAACGAAAACTTAGAAACAAGACTCGCGGGGTTGTGTTGTTCATAGCACCGCCACAAATGAATTCGCTGTCGAACACCAATACAAAACCCTAACTCAAAACCAAACAAAAACCTTAGAAACAAGACCACAAGATAGTATTGTTTAGAGCAACGTTGTAAACGACTTCGATGCCAAACATGAAGACAAAACCCTAACCCAAATCTAATCCCAAACTTGCACCACCGACCATGAGACAACATACCGAATGCAACCATCCAAGCGTTTAAAAATACAACTAAAATAATCACCTTGGTCGAAACCTAGATTCTACACCACACTAGAATCACCTTTGACAAAATACAGAGAAACGATGAATAAATTGTGAGATTACCTCCCTATTTTATGGTGAGATTTCGTCATTGCCTCACCACTGTTGATCATCGGCTGTTAGCGCCGAGGTTGGTGGAAATCGTCTCCTACGATTTCATAAGGGTTCTTTCAAAGAACATGATTTGAGAAAAGTTTGGAAAACTTTTTTTAATGACTCTTTTTAATTAAAAAATCATTAACTTTAAGTATTAAACAAATAAATAAAAAATAATATTTATGTTATATATTTATTTGTTTTGAAAAACGGTTTATATTAAAGTAATATTGTTTAACTAAATAATATCTTTTATATTTAAATTATAATATATCATTTTAATGATCTACTATTTTTTTTAATATTTTGCTTTCCTAATAAAATAATAAAAACATGTCAATCGAAACATGATGTGATGATAGAAGAACGTGTAAATAACCAAAAGACAAAAAAATTATAAGTTCAAAGGGAAAACTATCAATTATGGGATGAGAAAACGAAGAAGTATATTGATAATTTAAATTTCAATACAACGATATCTACTATAGTTATAATATCACGAAACTCATTATAAAAAAATACTATGATCATTTAAAATTTCATAATTTATAAATTTACAATTTAACGTATAAAATATATCATATTTACCAAGGAAATACTAACCAAGTCCGGTAACAAAAATATCCTCACAAATCGAAATAGACAAATAATAGCATATAAATCGAATCGGTGAAACAAAACAACTTCTGATCAACCAAAGATCTCAAGATGTAATTAAGGAATATATGAATACTTTAATCAATAACGGGAGAAAATTCATTTAAGTTCATTTCCAACCCCACATCTTATTCACACTTCTTTAGGTAAACTATGTTGGAAAAGCAAATAACATATACAACATCAATTTCGATATTGATGAAAGTGCTTATTATATATCGAAGTATATTAGTAATACATGATTGTGGGATCATATTTGTGTAAATGACGGTGCCTATAGAGGTGTATTTTTTTTAAGCAATTCGGATTATCTTCCAAAGATAATCCAATTTAAAAGTATTACATTATTTGAAATAACACCAAAAAGATATATAATAACTACTTACGCATTAATAATAAATTCAAATATATTAATCATTTTTTCATAGAATAAGATATACAATACATAACTATAATCGATTACACGAGTCTTACACGATTTTTTGATATGATAATCTATATGAATTTCAACTTTATAACAAAAAATTGATAAAAATCCGCGCATCGCGCGGGTCCTTCCTAGTTATATATATAATAGTTGTTGCAAAAGGAGGCTCCTCAGCCCTCCACATCAGCATTTTATTATAATATTAAAAATTTTGAAATTTTTAATTTTTCTCCTTCTCCTTCGCATTAACATTTTAATTTTAAGTTACCCCATTCCAGCAATTAACCTCTTCACGTCCTCTATCATCTATAACGTTCCATCTCTTTCTCTTCCCTCGCCAACGAACCGTCCTTTGAGCCCTCATGTCTCCTTCTCCTTATTATTTGAGCCGAAATCGTCGTTTATTGTCCCGGTAAGAAACATTTTCTCTTGCAACGATTTGCGCCGAAATCTCCACGCTCCAGATTCCCCCGTTCGTGCCGCCTATGCCAGTCGTACGCCGTCGTCGCGAAGCCACTGATCTAGGAGGCGGCTCCAACGCCTAAATGGGGGCAGCGATGTGCTTATCGATGACCTTGGAGGCGGCAGCGGATCCGTAGGTTGATTAGCTAAGTAAGGAGTTACCGGTAATCGTCGATTACTATCCCAGTAAGACACAACTGTTCTTGCGCTGGTAAGACACCGTCAATTTTTGGCCGCTCGCTTTCCTCTTCGAGCTTCGTCTGAACCCTAATTTGGTTTGAACCCTAATTTGGCTTTTGTATTCTGAAATGGGTTTTTTGTTTGTTACTTCGCAGCGATTTGCGCCGAAATCTGCACGTTCTGGATTCCTCCGTTCGTGCCACCTACGCCAGCCGTACGCCATCGTCGCGCAGCCACTGATCTAGAAGGCAGACTCCAACGCCTAAATGGGGGCGACGATGTGCTTATCGGTGACCTTGGAGGCGACAGCGGATCCGTAGGATGATTAGCTAAGTCCGTAGGTTGATTAGCTAAGTCCGTAGGTTGATTAGCTAAGTTAGGAGCTACCGGTAAGAATCGATTACTGTCTCGGTAAGACACAGCTGCTCTTGTGACGGTAAGACACCGTCAATTTCCGGCCACTCGCTTTCCTCTTCGAGCTTTGGTTCCCCGCAATGCCTCAGGTAAGCCAACCTCTCTCACATCCTCCTTCCTCCTTTCCTCTAGCTCTCTCACATTGCCATTGTCATTTTTCCGCCCACTCGCTTTCCTCTTCGATCTATGGTTCCCCGCAATCCTCAGGTAAGCCATAATTAATATTTTTAAAGTATATGCAGAATTCCATGAGAGACTAACCGAGATTCATTTAATATCTAGAAAAATGTAGATGAGAGAGAGATGGATCTGGAAGAAGATGGGATGATGAGACATCCGAGAAAGAAGTGTCGAAGCCGATCGGATGTACTATAAGAAAAGGCCTCAACTCATGAAGTTGGTCGGAGAGTTTTATCGAGCTAATCATGTCTGATGGATTCCAAGCTCAGCACTGATCGGATGTAGGTGGGCAAAAGACGATACGATTATACTGGAGGAATTACTTTGAGCAGACTGATGGGTTGATTTGGGTGGTGGATAGCTCTGATATAAGACGTTTAGATGACTGCAAAATGGAACTTGATAATCTCTTGAAGGAAGAGGTATTGAATCTTTTCATTTTACAATGTTGGCTAAGCAATTCAAAGCTTTACAATCATTGATAAAAGAGGGTGCTCAAGATATTAATAGCCTAATTTAGCGGCACACTGTCGTTTTGGTTTCGATTGCAGAGGCTGGCTGGATCATCCTTGCTAATATTAGCGAATAAGTAGGATATCAGAGGTGCTCTTACTCCTGAAGAAATTGCTAAAGTAAGATTCCTAGATCTTTCTAATATTCTGTAATGGCATGAAGATTGAGTTTTGCTTTTCACTTTGAAGTATATGTATATTGAATAGGGGTTATTCGGCAATTATACTACACACTTAAATGGTTAACCATGGTTTCATCTTCTTGTTATGCAGGTGCTGAACTTGGCATCTTAATCTGATTTACAGTGCTTCTGGCTAATTCCAAGTTGCATAGGATCATTTTATTTGATGTGGAGACTATACTGTCTGCAAGAAATTGCACATTCGATATGTGGGCCTGTCTAAGTTGTGTGGTTTTGATGAATCCACGAGATCTCTCAATGATTCGACGATTTGGGATTGGAATATAAGGTTTTCCTATGTTTTGGAAACTCGGTGGCTTCTACCAAATTCATGCTACAGGATGAATTTAACATTCAGACAACACAATGTGACAATTGCATAATTGTACCTACTCTCTACTCTTCTCTTGTCTTTCCTTAATAATGGATCATATTTTGTAGAGAATATATACATTTACCTCAAAGTAAACGTCTTTTATCTTTGGTATTTGTAGGGTTTTATGTTCTGCCTCAATCAAATTGCGTGTATTTTCTCTATTGTCACTTGCATTGTAGGAAATGATGAACTTACAGAGGCTTCTCAATTTTTGAGGAAAACAAGTTATTGGAGAATTCTCTTTTTTATGCTAATGCAGAAATTAGGGATCATAGTTTAAAATTGACAACTCTGGAAGATTTGTGTCTTTACTCAGTAACAAAAAGTCCAATTTGACTATTGAAAGAGAGATTTTGATTTCTCATATGGATATGACGAGAAAAGCCCCGGAAGATATGGAGAAAGGACAGGCACAACTAGAATTGAAAGTTCGACATTACAAATGGAGAGAGAATCTTCACTTCAGAAAATTGAAGAGTTGGGATTATCCTTTGGTGCCAAGGATCGAGAGTATGTTAGTTTTGTGCAACTTAGTGAGGCTCGATTGGACTACATAGAATCAAAGACTCCTCACTTTCAAGATGAATATCAACTCGAGCTAGATCGAGGTGTTGATGCTCAGATGGAGATTTTTGTTTTGCAGAAATGTTTACAAGACATACTCGAGAAACACTCATGTGTGATAGTTGCGAATCAAAACATCAAAGATGCGTCTAAAATGTCAGAGAAGCTAATCTCAGAACTGGAACAAGAAAATTCTGGGTACCGATTGCAGTCCCTGATTGGCCGAATCAAAGTGTTGAAACTGGGGGTTCACCAAGTTCTGAAGAGACGTGAAATTACTCCAAATATCGAGTCGGGGGATGAAAATTCTCAAGACCAGAAAAATATGCATGGTATACTGACCAAACTTGATGAGATGCAAAATATTATTTTGGGATTCAGAATTAAAACCAACAGTCAACCATTGAGAACTTTAACCTTATTACACTGCTTCAGTAACTTAAATCGGAAGCAGATGGTATTTCAAAGGAGAAGAGTATTCTTGAGAAAGAACTTGAATTTCAGTATGGGCATGTGGAATTGTTCTAAATTGTTCAGCAACTTTCTAATATTGTTCTAAATTTCAATTTCAATTTACGTTAATCACCACACAAACAAAAATAAATCGTCATCTCGCGCATCGCGCGGGGCTTTTTCTAGTACTCATATAATAAGAGTTTTACACGTTAAAAATCATTTTGAAAATTTTTATATTGAGTAACAAAATTTAAATATATTAATGGAATACGAAAAAGTGATATAGAAAACTCCTTTAATTAGCAAAAGAAATCCCACGTTTTAAAATTCTTTTCTGAACATAACAATATGCAGTAAAATGTATAAAACGTAAAATAACTTGCATTAGGAATATATAACATATAGGGAAAAATATAGAAGATTTAATTTTAGAACTTATAATGATATCAGAAATCTAATCCAAAATTATATAGATTGAGGTTCTGAAATTATCTTTACTTTTTTCTATGAAATAATGTTGTTATGATAAGTTGTCCCACATCGGCAAAGACATGAACCTTGGGACTTGTATATATGGTATTGGACAACCCAAAATTCTTGAGCTAGCTTTTGGGATTAGTTAGGCCCAGCCCAATATTTGACATGGTATCAGAACCCGGTTCGTCCCAATTTGAATATACCGATGTTGGGCCCCCGATTGTGATGTCCACGCTCCAGGATAGAGCTAGCTTTTGGGATTAGTTAGACCCAGCCCATATTTGACATGGTATCAGAGCATGGTTCGTCCCGATTTGAATATACCGATGTTGGGCCCCCGATTGCGATGTCCACGCTCCAGGATCGAGCCTAGGCGTGAGGGGGAGTGTTATGATAAGTTGTCCCACATCGGCTAGGACATGAACCTTGGGACTTGTATATATGGTATTGGGCAACCCTAAACTCTTGAGCTAGCTTTTGGGATTAGTTAGGCCTAGCCCAATATTTGACATGGTATCAGAACTCGATTCGTCCCGATTTGAATATACCGCGATGTTGGGCCCCCGATTGCGATGTCCACGCTCCAGGATTGAGCTAGCTTTTGGGATTAGTTAGGCCCAACCCATACTTGACAAATGTATTTTATGGTGTTTTTTATTTGTTTCGGTAATTCAATGCGAAACCATGAGTGACCGTGTATAGTTTCATAGGAGGCAACGATGACGTCAAAGGAGATTACAATGGCGTCATCATGCCTTGGGTCATGGCACGGGTCGTGAGTCGTGACCAATAAAGTCCAGGTCTCCCGTGTATGATGGTTCGGCCTCGGTTCATTCCATTGGTTTCTCCATTTATTTATTTTATTTATTTTCATTGATTTCTCCGTAGGATTGTGCGTAGTTTGATACTATGATTTGCCGGCCGAGAGCCACGTTTATTGCGCGAGGTAGTTCGGGTCGCAAACTGGAGGGATGATATACATGCAACTTGATATTATCGCACTATCGTACTTGGACTCTGTCTAAGTCTTCCATTGGGGAAAAAGTAGTTTACATTACAATGAATGATTTGATCTTTTGTTTTAATTTTATAACTTTTGATTTTAGATTTTTAAAACATTCATTTTAGATTATTGCTTTCGATTCGCAATATGTCCAATTGAAATCCATATATTTTGTATTTATTAATAAATATTAATGATTTATAATTGAAAACCAGTTAATAATAAATAGATTTACTAACATGTTTTATATATTATATTAGTATGTACTTTATAACATTTTATGTTAAATTTTTTTAACAATTTTAGACATAACAAAAATCTATATGTTCCAGATGAATCTGTTTCATTTAGTTTGATTTGATATCGTGTTTTAATTTTATAACTTTTGATTTTTTATTTTTAAAATATCCATTTTTATCAGTTTCAAATTGAATTCAATTTTAGATCCGTAATATATTCAATTTAAATTTATAGATTTTGTATATATTGATAAGTTTTGTGATTTATAATCGAACATTAATTGTTAATAAATAGATTTATTAAGAGTACGTGTTTTATAACATTTGATGCTAATTTTTTTAACAATTTTAGACGTAAAAAAATTCATAAAAACAAGATCACATATGTTAAACTGTTTCATTTAGACAATTTAATTTTTATTATCAGTATAGAATTTCTTTTAGTTTATTATATAAATTGTTTTTCGATGACATATTTTACCTAATATCATATTTTTCCCAATTTCTCTTCATTTTCTATATCCAAATTATAACTCATCTATAAATGATTTACAATATAAAATTCAGTTGAACCCAAAAGTAACAAAAAATGGCCTCTAAATAACCTAGACCTTGTTTTTAATAATTTATTGCATATAATTCACACCCAAAAATAGGCGAAGGAATTTTGTTTGAGTGGGTGGACGGAGAAATTAAACGAATGTGAAGACATAAGTTGGGATGCGGACATATCACAAAATCGCATAATCTTCTTCACCAATTTACTATTTATTTATTTATTTACGAATATAAATAATTTAGAAGATGGAAAAATGGTCTTTTTCAATTCTTTTTCAGTGGAAGTCTTACTACTACTGCGAGCGAGTAACGCGTGGACCATTCTAAAGTACTCATGCATCACACTGATGTCATTTTCCTTTTTTTTTGCTTTTCTTTTTTTTTTCTCATCTTCATAATTTATTATTCTGAAATTAAATAATTTTAACTTGTGCCGTACCTCCAATTTTCCGACCAACTACATTGTATCATGTGTTTTTTACCATAGAATTTTCATGGTCCATATGTTAACTTTTGCTCCTCAAATATTATACTTTGTATTGTATTTTTCAATGGAATGTGAAGCTCTTCTGTAATGACTTTCTCAAGATCTAAGATTGGATTTCGTATCTTTTCCCCTTTTGCAATGAGTCTTTTTAAATCTAAATATCAATAAGGTTTGAGTAAATAATATAGAACATGCTTTTAATATGAAATTATAGATTAAAAAACATCATGAGTATGCATTATTGATAAGAAAATACTTAATAAAAATATTTCTTCTTTCTTATCAGTTTTTATTTATTATTAGGTGCCATGTAAGAATTAGAATATTTAGTTCATCATTAGATAATTTCGTTGCATATTACATTTTAAAATTTCATGAAATATTACTAAAATTAAAATGTTTGCTAAAAATATGATATTTTTCTATAAAATGGTCGACTTTATAAAAGTATCAAACGTTACACAAATTAAAAATCGTTATCTAATAAAAGAATGATTTTTGATATGTCATATTTTAAAATAAAAAATTTCAGAAAACAATATAAATAATTTTCAAATATCGGTACAATATAAATTAATGGTGTTATTTGTTATATTTAAAAAAATATAATTTATTTTTTATATAACCATTAATTTTTAACCTTTATTTTTTAAACAAATCACATAATTTAAAATATGATGGTAAAAAAGAAAAAAAAACTTAATATTTATTTAAAATCAATCACCTTATTTTATTGAAATCCCAAAATAGCAGCCCTTGGCAATCGCGAATAATGAAGCGGTGGATTCGGTAAGCAAGTGATGTCTTATATTATTGTGAATAAATCTGTAACAAAATATTCGAAAGCCGTCCCTGCAGCATATCCTATAATAATAAATTTTTAAAAGGAAAAAAGGAAAAATAATTAATTTGTTTTATTGGGGCTTGGCATAATGATCCTTACAATTCAAGTAATGGAGCGCGTACTGGGAAAATTAGATTCGGAAGGCTTATATATAAAATAAAAGAAACAGGGTAAAACTCCTATTCCACTTAAAATTTCGGTATTTTACTTATTCTCCCTTCATGTATCACATTTATTCTATTTTTTCTCATGTATCATTTCTATTCTTATTCCTCCTTCAAGTTTTCTAATTCAATTTATTCTCTCTGTTTAAAATTTTGTTAAATAACCAGAATTTTGACCCAAACCCTAAAAAGGCATCAATTTTGACCTGATTTCATACCCAATTTTGACCCGACCCGACCCGACCAAAATTAAAATTGAATTAAATCCGGTTTACCTAATTATGAACCCGGTCCCGTTTAATATAATTTTGACCGGTTTACTCAATTTTGACTCAACCCAATTTATTATAATTTGGACCCGGTTTACTGAAATTTTGACCTGGTTTTGTTGAAATTGACCCGGTTTCTCCCGATTTTGCTGAAATATTTATCCGGTTTGCTGAAATTGACCCGGTTTTGACCCGATTTTGTTGAAATTGACCCCGTTTTGTTGAAATTGACCCGGTTTTCTCCCGGTTTTGTTGGAATTTTTATCCGGTTTACTGAAATTGATCCGTTTTTGTTGAAATTGACCCTTGAAATTGATCCGGTTTTGACCCGGTTTTGTTGAAATTGACCCTATTTTGTCGGAATTGACCCAATTGTTTCCCGTTTTTGTTGGAATTTTGATCCAATTTGCTAAAATTGATCCGGTTTTGACCTAGTTTTGTTGAAATTGCCCCCGTTTTGTTGAAATTGACCCGGTTTTCTCCCGGTTTTGCTAGAGTTTTAAATAGGTTTGCTGAAATTGATCCAGTTTTCATATATTCGAATATATATATATATATATATATATATTATTTAGGAACACAATTTTATTTACGATTTTTTCGACCGTCTCTAAATTTAGTGATAAAATTTAAGGAATGGATTTTGATTCCAGCAAATTCCATAGTGATAAAAATTCTAGCAGAACCGGGAAAAAATCGAGTCAATTTCAACAAAACGGGGTCAATTTCAACAAAACCGGGTCAAAATTGGATCAATTTTAGAAAACCAAATAAAAATTCCAGCAAAATAGGGAAAAAACGGGTCAATTTCAACAAAAGGGAGTCAATTTCAACAAAACCGGGTCAAAACCGGATCAATTTCAGCAAACCGGATAAAAATTCCAGCAAAACCGCGAGAAATCCATGTCAATTTCAACAAAACAGGGTCAATTTCAACAAACCGGGTCAAAACCGGATCAATTTCAATAAATCGGATAAAAATTCCAACAAAATCGGGAGAAAATCAGGTTTCAAGGAAACATAGTCAATTTCAACAAAACCGGGTCAAAACCGGATTAATTTCAGCAAACCGGATAAATATTTCAGCAAAATCGGGTTAATTTAAACAAAACCGGGTCAATTTCAACAAAACCGGGTCAAAATTTCAGTAAACCGGGTCAAAATTATAATAAATTGGGTTGGGTCAATATTCAGTAAATCGGTCAAAATTATATTAAATCGGACCGGATTCGTAATTGGATAAATCGGATTTAATTCAATTTTAATTTTGGTCGGGTCGGGTCAAAATTGAGTATGAAATCGGGTCAAATTGATGGTTTTTAAGGTTTAGGTCAAAATTCTAGTTATTTAACAGAATTTTAAACAGTATGAGAAAATAGAATGAATTAAAAAACTTGAGGGAGAATAGAATTAAGAGTGATATATAAGAGAAAAATGGGATGAATATAGGAAATAAATAAAGTATCCGAACTTTGAGTTAGAAATGGAATTTTACCTAAAAATAAAACAATTGACTTATTCAAAATAGACAGACAGACACGTGACTCTCAATTTCTCTTACCTCATTACTAACGTTCCAAATGTGGGTTTTGGTCGGAAAGGCCACAAAACACACACTCTCTCTCATCACCATATCATATCAATATCCATCTGAACCCGCGCGGCCGTATTCTAGTCACATGGGATAGCGACTTTGTGGATCTAGAGATCCTAAGTTACTCCGTACAGCACATAGGTTGTAGAGTAACTTGTAGAACTACCGGAATGCATTTTGGAGCATGTTTCATTTACGGTTTACACACTGTAGTAGATAGACGGGCAATCTGGAATCATGTTGATGTATTACTGCAGTCGCATGTCATGCCTTGGATTGTGTTAGGAGATTTCAACTCGGTCATGTATGCCGAGGAAAGGGTTAACGGTGCACCGGTTTCGATGTACGAGTGTAAGGACATGGTGGATGCGTGTCATCGCCATAGTCTTGTGGATGCACCGTGCTCGGACTCGAACCCGTTAACCTGGACCAATGGCACCGTTTGGAGCAGACTCGATCGTGTGCTGGTTAACCCGGCATGGTCGGGCTCTGCCTTTGCTTGTGATACTAATTTCCTCGACGAGTGGCACCTTTCGGACCACAAGCCGGGACTTGTGTCATTGTGCAGGTTACAGGAATCAGGGAGGAAGTACTTCAAATTCTTCAATATGTGGACAGCCCACCCAAAGTTCGAGGAGATCGTTAAAGAGGGATGGAAAGCCAACGTTAGGGGGACTTACCAGTTCAGACTATCAAGGCTACTCCACGGACTCAAGTTGCCCCTAAAGGCACTCAACCAGCAAGAATTCAGCCACATCTCTGCTAGGGCTAAGGAGGCAAACCAAAACCTGACGCGAGCTCTTGAGAATTGCCGACTACACCCGGATTCCAGGGAGGCGAGAAACATTATGGAGGAAGCTAAAGCCACGGCACAACGACTGAATGAAGCAGAAGGGAGTTTTCTAAGCCAATTAGCTAAGTCTAACCACCTTATTAAGAGTGATAAATGTACTAAATATTTTCATGCATTGATGAAGGTACACGAGAGACGCAACCACATAGCGGCCATCACCAAACGGGACGGCACGCGGACGCACTCTGCAGAAGAGGTGGTGGATGAACTCGTCGGCTTCTATAGGGGACTATTCGGATCCACGGTCAATGTCTCACTTCCAAACATGGACGAGATCGCGGGTGGAGACCGTTTCTCGGAGGTTGACCAACGCTTTCTAGTATCCCCGGTCTCGGTCAACGAGATCAAAGACGCCCTTTGGTCAATGGGTGAGGACAAATCCCCGGGTCCGGATGGCTTTTCCGCAAAGTTCTTCAAGAAAACATGGGAAACAACGGGTGCGGAGGTGTGTGCGGCCGTGAAGGAGTTTTTCGTCAACGGGAGACTCCTAAGGCAACTGAACCACACGGTCATTGTCATCATCCCCAAAACCGACGCCCCATCCCGAGTTGAGCACTACCGACCCATATCTTGCTGTAACGTTATTTACAAGCTAATTACCAAGATCATGACATCGCGCCTAGCGAGATGTCTTGGTCCACTGATTGACCCGGCCCAAAGCGCCTTTGTGGAGGGCCGGCTCCTTGCGGATAACGTTTTTCTTGTGCAGGAACTACTCAGGAGATATGAGGTCAAGCGGGACACTAAGCGGTGTTTCCTCAATGTGGACCTAGCCAAGGCGTACGACACAGTATCCTGGGAGTTTGTGAGATTCGCGCTAGTGCATTTGGGAACCCCACCCTTGTTCGTGGACTGGGTCATGGAGTGCATCTCAACGGCCACCTACTCGGTCAAAATCAACAAGACTCTCCACGGTTTCTTCCCTGGCAAACGAGGACTCAGACAAGGGGATCCACTCTCACCCCTTCTCTTTGTGATGTGCATGGAGATATTCTCGCGGCTGGTGAAGAAAGAAACGTACAGGGACGTATTTTCCTTTCACCAACACTGCGCACCTATCCGATTATCACACCTCATTTTTGCCGATGACATTGTGATGTTTTGTCGTGGTGATGCAGGGTCGATCGGAGTGTTATTAGGCTGTCTGGATAGGTTTAGCACGATGTCAGGGCTTCGGGTCAACGCAGGCAAATCCTCGATGTTCCTTGCTTCGGTTCCAGCACAGGAACGGGTAAGCCTTCTTGAGGCTTCGGGGTTTAAGGAAGGAGTTTTCCCGTTCCGGTACCTGGGTATCCCAATTGGTCCGGCTGGCCTGAAGCGGATCCATTTCCAACCCCTCCTCGACAAGATTGGCGCCTACCTCACTGGATGGGCCAAGAAGACTATCTCTTTCGCGGGGAGAAGAGAACTCATTGGAACGGTGCTCCAGGGCAGTGCGGGTTTTTGGCTATCCATGGTGCCCATGCCCAAGAGCGTCCTTCATGGACTGATTTCGATATGTCGAGGGTTCCTGTGGAAGCATCCAAGAGTGAGATGGACGGAGTTGTGCGTCCCGAGGAGAGAAGGAGGCCTGGGCCTTCTGGATTTTGGCGTATGGAACAAGTGCTTCGCGGGAAGATTTAAGGGATCTAAGGCGTATGAAGCCACCCGGCCTAGGAGGGAGATAGTCAGCTGGGCGAAGGTGGTATGGCCTGTGCATAGCACGCCGAAACATTCCTTCATCCTGTGGTTGGCGACTAAAGGTAAGTTACCCACTCTCGATCGACTTCATTTCTTGCAAACTGACCCCAATTGCAGGCTGTGCAACCGGCAAGTAGAGACGCATGAGCACATTTTCTTCACTTGTGAATACACCGCTTCTATTTGGAACCCGGTGTGTGACTGGCTCCGAATACCACGCTCCATATCAACCCTTCCGGCTGCACTCGCCTGGCTACAGGAGTTTGCTCGTAGGAATGATGTTCTTTCGAAAGCCCGCGTCCACACACTTGCGACAACGATCTACCATATCTGGATGGCTAGGAACGCGTGCATCTTTGACAACAACCGAATCCCACAGGCGGTTGTTACCAGATCGATCGTAGACCATGTTATGCTTATCCTTCGGGACAGGTTTCCCGCGGGACCCTTGGAAGCATTGCGGATTGGACTTTAGGTCGACAAGATGTATTTGTATTATGGTTTGTTTCGCGTACGACTGTTGTTTTCTTGGTCGATGTCTGTACAGTCATTCGTTGCAGGGGCACTCTTTTCCCTCGATGTCTGGTTTTCCCACGGGATTTTTCCGACATTGAGGTTTTAATGAGGCCCGGGGCATCATGTGCCCTGCTCTCACAGCTGCAACTTGGTCTTTTGCGTGTTATGTATTCCCGATCCATCATGCCACAGGACGGTATGGGTGACCTGCGCGTTATCTCGTACGTTTTTATGGCCTGATCTGTACATGACTCTTTTCCCATTTTGGGACACACCTAATACGAATTAACTTCAAACCAAAAAAAATATCCATCTGAAGATTAAATAGTTATTATATCATACGATTGTGGGCTCCACCTCTTCCACCAATATTCGCTTTCTTTTCTGTATGTATACTACATGCATGCACGCACTCGTATTTCTTTTTTTTTTTTAACTTAAGTCTCCAGAGTCAGGATTTCACTCGATTGTTATGGCTGAAAAGGTTCATGGATGCTACGCTTCTTTTATATATCACAATTTTAAGATTTCATGAAATTTTATCATCAGATTTTATTAATCGTGCATGGATTTGGACCCACCCCGCTTTTTTTCATTTTTACCGCTTCTCCGCCGTCCAACCTCTCCACCATAAATACGTCCTATCATACGTTTTCATGGCATCAGTCCTCCGTAACATACAATACACTCAATATTTTCACTTCAAGTTGTATTATATATATATATATATAGATATATATTTGACAAGATTCATGAAGATTTCAGCAACAACACCAACCCCATGCCCTCCCACTAACATTCCCACCCTTCGCCGACAATATCCCGATCATTCGTCTGTCAGTCTCGCCGTCATGCCGCCTAACGGATCTCTCCGAATCATTCCACTGAGTCAAGACTCGGCTCCGACCGTTGTCCTTTCGACGTCTCTGTCTCAACCGTCAGTATCAACGGCTGAGATTAACCGAGGACTTGGGAAGAGATGGATGGAAATCCAGGGGATCAACAATTGGGAAGGAATGCTCGATCCTCTCGACGACAGTCTCCGTCAGGAAATCTTACGCTACGGCCAGTTCGTAGAAGCTGCTTATCGAGCCTTTGATTTTGACCCTTCATCTCCAACATACGCCGCGTGTAAGTTCCCTCGTAAGTCCCTCTTCGCCAAGTCTCATGTCGGAGTAACCGGCTATCGCATAACCAAGAACCTAAGAGCCACGTGCGGACTTAAACTGCCACGATGGCTGGATAGCTCGCCTGGGTGGGCCACCACGCGGTCCAGCTGGATCGGCTACGTGGCCGTCTGCCAAGATAAGGACGAGATCGCGCGGCTCGGCCGCCGTGACGTTGTCATCGCGTTTCGTGGCACGGGCACGTGCATGGAGTGGATCGAGAATCTCCGAGCAACTCTCACCGATTTCCCCAGCGATGATGTGGCATCGGCAGGAATGGTGGAGAGCGGTTTCTTGAGCTTGTACACCTCGGAGACCGACAGGTGTCCGAGCCTTAGAGACACGGTGAGAAAGGAGGTGGCACGGGTTGTGGAGATGTACGGAGACGAGCCGCTTAGCTTTACCTTCACCGGTCACAGCCTCGGCGCGGCACTGGCAACTCTGGCGGCTCGTGACATAAACGCATTCAACGGGGGCGAGAAGGCAATGGTGACCGTGGTTTCGTTCGGAGGGCCGCGCGTGGGGAACAGACAATTCAGGAGCCAACTGGAGAAAAGTGGGACCCGGGTGCTCCGCATAGTGAACTCGGATGACGTCATAACGAAAGTCCCAGGTTTCGTTATGGACAACAACGATGTGGCGACGGGAGAGGCGTGCCACGTGGGAGGAATTCCCATGTGGCTGGAGAAGATGCAGTGGGATTACGCTGACCTCGGACGGGAACTGAGATTGAGTAGCAAGCAATCGCCGTATCTTAAGAAAACGGACGTTGCCACGTGTCACGAACTCGGTACTTATCTTCACTTAGTCAACGGCTTTGTTAGCTCCACATGTCCGTTTAGGACAACCGCCGAAGTGATTATGAGAGACCAACAAATGATGAAACTCCGGAAAGTGCATAAGCTTGGGATGAATTAAATGTTCTTTTTTTTTCTTTTTTTTTTGTTTGTATATAAATCTAATCGAAATGACATCAAGATTTCTCTATGGCCCAATAAAATGTGGAAGCCCATAGATAAGTCCCAAGGGAAGATGTAAATCCAATGTTAGAACTATGAGAAATTTATTTATTTCTTTATCAATTGGGTCGCATATCGGGCTTGAGCCTAATTAAAGTGGGCCTTTAAATCGTGCAATTCTTGGGCTCTTATTACAACTCAAATGTATATATTATTATGCCTTTGGGAAATGATTTGTGCGTCGAATTAACACAAGGAAAAGGGAAAAACATATATGACATGCACGATATATTAACAATTTATTTAATTTTTTTGGAAGTAGGTGAGAGTAGAAAATGTACAAATAACATAACAAAGTGAGATGAGATGAGAATGGAATATATATAATAAATAAGGTCCATACTTTGCTTTTGTCTTTTTTCTATCTGTCTAAGGTCCAAACGAACCACTAGTTTTGCCACTTTAAAGAAAAAGTAAAGCCTTAAATTCAATTAAAAGGCCCACTCTAAATTAAATGATACAACCATCAACGCATTTACACATACGCATATTACATAATGCATTATAATTACATAGTAATCCAAAATGACCCCAACCCATGATTAGAAATAAACTACGTATATAGTTTAGGTTTTTTTTTTCCTTTTTTTCCGGAACAATTATTTTTGCAATAATCAAGTAAAACTGAAATATATTACCTTTTTATTTTTAAATAAAAGGTAAAATATGAGAGTGAGACATAAAAATTTGTCTCAAGCGATTACATAAAAGGGACGAGAGACTGACTGTGTTGGGTTTAAAACAGTTAGAGGGAGAGAGAGAGTGACTGAACTGTTCGGTCGTTATGTCTTAATTTGACTGTCCCTCCCAGACATAGATTCTCCATGCACGCGCAATCCTCTCATTCCTTTTTCTTTAAAAAAAAATAATTTTGCACTCTTGATTCCCGATTTTACCCTCCTCCGTCTATTCTTCGGCTAACGATGAATACGCTACACGGTGGGGAGGACATTTATGTCTTTTCATCATTCGAGCCAGAACAAACAGTTACTGTTTCTTTTTTTTACCCATCCCAGCTTTAGTTCTACAAAGCATCACTCACTAAGCATCATTATTGTTACTTCTTGTTCTAATATTTTTAAAAAATATTATTGTTATTGCTGAATTAATTAAATAATTGTACTCCACTAGATTACTTAGATTTCTAAATAACCCATAAAGTTTGTCCACTAATCATTGCTTTCGTATATCTTAATTCAAA
The DNA here is from genome assembly GCA_036759665.1 of Gynandropsis gynandra. Taxonomy (NCBI): domain Eukaryota; kingdom Viridiplantae; phylum Streptophyta; class Magnoliopsida; order Brassicales; family Cleomaceae; genus Gynandropsis; species Gynandropsis gynandra. The sequence continues at coordinate 37,796,016 of CM071861.1, forward strand.
TTCAATTTTTCTAATTGTTTCACTATAAATTTCATTTGTGTGCATTAGGTTTGTAATAGTCAACTACTTTGGACGTACTATCGCATAAACAATATTCTTCGTAAAATATATATTATTTGTATGTGATTAAAAAATAATTTGTTTGATAATTTTTTCAGAAAATTGCAAAATTAGTCAACAAACAGTTGCATTGGCTACGCAGTTTTTTCTTAAAATAGATTATTACCATTTGCCCATTAAAAAATGTAACAAATATTTTTTAAAATTATGGAATATGGTCAATATTTGCGACTTGGGGTTGGAAATGTTCGTAAAAATTTAATATTAGGGGAAAAAAGTAAATGAAAACATGAACAAAAGGGGAAAAAGCAAAGCAGTGGGAATTGGGAAAAATAAAAAATAAGATAAAGCTAAGCAATTATGCGATGGTGGGTCAAAAAAGGGTTTTCACAAATCCATAAAAATTCCGGTATTTGTCTCTTTCTTTTTTTTCTTTATATTTTAAACATAAATCTCTTTTGTTTCATGTTAGTTTGGAACATATAAAAAAACTATTTTAGTACCATGATTTATCAAAAGTGTTAAGCTATCAAAACTAATAATGTCGAGTAATGACAATGCTATCCATCATTGATTTAATTCATTTTTTTGGATATAGTATATGAGTGACCATTCAATAATCTAAATAATTTCATAAGAAAGCATGATTATTGCGTATTTGAATTATATTATTTTGGGTAGGATATTTCAAAATCCAGAAGAGTGATGAAAGTGAAAACTAAATTATGCAACTAATAAAATTCAGGGTATTAGAATACCATAATAAGACTAACGATGAATAATAAATTAAGGGCCTACAACAAAAAAAAATGAATTAAAATAATGTGCCTTAAAGAAGAGACAAATGTGGGACCCAGAACAACGGACCCCACCGAGAGTGGGCCCCGCCTCCTTCTCCCTTCGTCAGTCGTAGCTAAAGCGGCCATACAAAAAGCAAAAGCTGAGCTACCCTTCTTCATTCTCACAGAGAGAGAGAGAGAGAGAGAGAGAGAGAGAGAGAATTCTCTTCTATGAACTTAGAGCCCTTCAAATTAGGTTCCGGAGGAGGATTATAGTGTCATTGAAGCCAAATCTCCGTCAAACCTCTCCGTGATCGAGTGCATTGTTCAAAGAAAGAAAGGGTTTGAAATCAGAATCTCGGCTTTGGGTCATCTGTGGCTTTAGGTTAGTATCGATTTTTGTTTTTGTGTTTTTCTCCACTATTTGAATCAAGGTTTCTTCGTTTTTGTCGTGTTTTGTTTGGATTTCTTGCTTCTGTTTCTGTTCTGCCTTTGGATTGATTGCAAATGAAGTTAAAGTATAGGTACGATGATGTTTGCTTCATCCATCAATCCGGCATCTGCAGAAGCTTTTAGGTAGATTTTTTCTCTACCTCGAAGATTTCTCGAATTTGGAGATTGAACACATTCATTAGTTCGATTTACCTCATAAATCATCATGATCGGGGTTTGACATAACCCTAACTTTCCTCATCACCTGTAACAGTTGTTCTAGTACTTTTGCTGAACAAGCTCCCGATGACTTCTGGTAAATATCGTGCCGGTATAGTTTTAGTATGACTTTATGATGCTTTAACTCTGTTTCTCTGGTTGATTTCTTGAATGTATCTCTGGACTGCTTGTGATAATTGAGGTCAGAGATTTACTTGGAAAGACAAAAATAGGAACATCATGATGAAGAGAGCTAATCTCGTTTGTGTAATGCTCTATGCAGCACATGATGCCGAGTGTGGAAAGGATTGCGGAACTGAAAAGACTTCCTTCTACTAAAGTTCATGTTTCTGGTCAGCTGTCCAAAGCTTACATAGACCTGGAAAGCAGAGATACGGTTCAAGTATCCGGTGTGCATTTAGATCCAGTGAGGGAACGAGCAGGGCGTTACACCGGCAAAGCTATGGTTGGACCAACCACGTTAGGGAGAGAACTGAGCCAAGTGCTGAATGGACACAGTGGTCCAGTCAGAGAAGAGGTGCTCCGTTTTGGTAATATTAAAGAGCTGAGGGATTTGGAGCCAGCGACGTCTGTTAGAACGATGAAAGCGAAGTACCCTTTGTTTGAGATCGAAGAAACCATGGCCGATGATATTGCTTGTAAGGAAAGCAATGATTTGTCTGAAGAAGCTGGCACTAGCTACTTCTCTGGGGCTAGTCATCCTCCTGAACCGGTCGATATGGATCTTATAACAACGGTTTATGTTCCTATCGCTCAAAACAAACCTGATTCAGTCTGTCTGATGAAGAGCTTGTCTTCTAAAGGACAATTTCTTGAGGATGTCTCAGTCTGTTTACCTCCAAAGAAGCCAAGCTCGGCAATACTTTCACCTGCAGAAAGCATAGTCGAGGAGCCAAACGAACACTTGACATCTCTCTCCCCATTTTCATTGGCTCGTGCATCGCAGAACACGGACAACTCTATGCTACCACCGGATTCAGAGAGAGAATGTATTTGGGATGCTTCTCTCCCTCCCAGCGGCAACGTGAGCCCCCTTAGCAGTGCTGACAGTATGAATTTTGCTCGAGCTATGAGCATTGCTAATAGCTCGTCTGCAAGTACAAACCGAAGTGATGTTGTGCTTTGTATGGATAAAGCCTATTGTGATAGTACTAAAGGGAGTGTGAGTATGGTTGGGGATTCCTTTGAAAGCGCTAAGACGAGCGCCAGTAGAGTGAGTGAGAGTAGTGGACTGAGCGATGAGAGCAACTGGAGCAATTTTACGGGAGGCGCTAACAAGCCTCACAAAGGGAATGATCCTAGGTGGAAGGCGATTTTAGCCATCCGGGCTCGAGATGGGATTTTGGGAATGAGCCACTTCAAGTTGCTGAAACGGCTAGGTTGCGGTGATATTGGGAGTGTCTATCTGTCAGAATTAAGTAGTACAAGGTGTCATTTTGCTATGAAAGTGATGGATAAAGCGTCTCTTGAGAGTCGAAAGAAGTTGAATCGGGCTCAGACAGAGAGGGAGATTCTACAGCTCTTGGACCATCCATTTCTCCCAACTCTGTATACCCATTTTGAGACAGACAGATTCTCGTGTTTGGTCATGGAGTACTGTCCAGGTGGTGATCTGCACACTTTAAGACAACGCCAACCCGGCAAGCACTTCTCAGAGTACGCTGCTCGGTATGTTTTCTTGGATATCCACCATTTAAAAGTTTCTTTCACCTTTGTCAAGCTTCCATTTTCTCAATTTATTTGCTGTCACATTTGCAGGTTTTATGCTGCAGAGGTGTTGTTAGCGCTTGAGTATCTCCATATGCTTGGGGTTGTCTACAGGGACTTGAAACCAGAGAACGTTTTGGTTCGAGATGATGGCCACATAATGCTTTCAGATTTTGATCTGTCCCTCAGATGTGCAGTTTCCCCAACACTGATAAGAACATTTGATTCTGATCCCTCGAGACGAGCATTCTGTGTTCAACCTGCTTGCATGGAGCCCTCATCAGCATGCATCCAACCCTCATGCTTCCTACCCCGTATTTTCCCTCAGAAAAGCAAGAAGAACAAGTCCCGTAAAAATCCATCCGATCTATTTAGATTGCAGTCTGGTGCGCTCCCAGAGCTTGTCGCAGAACCTAACACGCGATCGATGTCGTTTGTTGGAACCCACGAGTACTTGGCGCCAGAGATCATCAAAGGAGAAGGGCATGGCAGTGCAGTGGATTGGTGGACCTTTGGGATATTTTTGCACGAATTATTGTACGGAAAAACGCCATTCAAAGGGTCGGGTAATAGGGCTACTCTGTTCAATGTAGTTGGGGAGCAGTTGAAATTCCCGGAGTCACCAGCAACGAGCTACGCAAGCCGGGACCTGATACAGGCCTTACTGGTAAAAGACCCACGTAACAGGCTGGGGACAAAGAGAGGTGCAACGGAGATAAAGCAACACCCATTCTTTGAAGGCGTGAATTGGGCATTAATACGATGCAGTACACCCCCGGAGGTACCAAGACCAATGGAGGCCGAACAACCACCACCCAAATTCGGACCAATCGACCCAGTGGGGTTCGGGAGCAACAGCAAAAGAATGATGGGACCAGCCGACATGAAATCAGGGGGTAAATTCCTTGACTTTGAGTTCTTCTAGCTTTGACTGGGGATTAGGGTGTCCTTTTTTTTGTATCATTGTTTTTTAGTCATACATATTAAAGATGAAGAACTTGTTAGTATTTCTGGGATGGGATTGTTATGAACAAGGGATCCTAAACCCAGCTTCTGATGGATGCGGAGAGGGAATCAGACCTTTCTTGTGCTTCGTTTAGTCTCTCTTCCTTTATCCTTTGCTTTGCTGTTGACTGGTCAGCAAAGAGGATCACCAAAATCGAAATTTTTTAGCACTGTGGGGTAAGTTTAGTGCATGGGTAACATGCATGTCTCTTTCAGTTGTAAAGTAGGTGATGCTTCGATCTCCTAATAGATTAGCTGTCACCAGTTCACAGTACTTTAATATATATATATAAGATGAGATTATGGGATTTTCCGTCAAAAGGATATGGAAAGTTGACTGTAAAATGCAGCCTAACTGGACTTGGATTAACAAAAAAGATAGACGAGATAATGAAATTCCAGATGAATTCCCAGAAATGTGGAAAATGAGAGTAGGACAAAGGGATGCTCCTCCAGGAGACAACGTTGGATTCTCTCAGAGATTTGCAGGGGACAGAGATGGCGAATATTAGGGAAAGGAGGAGAAGGAGGGTATATACCAATATTCTTATATTACATAAATAAATATGTAAGGAATCCCCAGTCCGGAACCCATGTGGTTCGGACAAAAGAAGAGAAGTAAATGTCAGATGGAACTGGGGGAGCATCCGATGGCGACCACGGACCCCACTCCCAACCAAAGACAAAAATAAAAGGAGTTCATATTAATGCCGCCAGAGGTTTTTTTTTAGGCAGAAGAGATTTATTAGAGAATATTTTTATATTTTCTTAGTAATTTTATTACTATATTTAATTATTATATAAATTTTTTAATATTTTATATAATTAGTTATATATATTATAAATATAATTTAGGGATAATGAATAAACAAAATAGATATTTATATTTTTAAGATTGATTTCATGGTATTAGACTAATTTTTTTTTTAAGTTTTAAAGTTCATTTATTTTTTCAAATACGATGATTTTTGAAAATGGTATCGTGGTTCATTTTCGTTTTTATATTTTTTTAACCTTACATTTTTATGTGTATCAATGTAACATGTCGAAGATGATCTCATACCTTGTATATAAGAATAAGATGATCATGATTGAGTTATTGACAGATTGGGTTATTGATGATTCTGCGTCAGGATATATTGAAGCAAGACTGGCTATATAGTCAATGACTCTAACGGTTGAGTATAGGCATAAGATTATCAGGATTGAGTTCTTATTCTTCATTCCAACCAGTGACCTTTCCAACGAAACGTTCTTCATTTCGGTGATAGTTCTTTAATCGACCAATCGATCATACATCTTTGATCGACTGACGCCTTTGTTTTAACTTTCGTCCATCTCCGATCGCCCATTTCGACCTTCGACTTCTTATTCGTCTTCTGATAGCCGATGATTTCTTCTTTTTCTTCTAGAACTGATCGGTGCCTTCTTTGACTCGACCGACAGCTTGATTCAGGTTCTTTCTTCTTCGACTCAACCGACAATCGACATTTGTTTTTTGACTCGACCGCAACTTCTATCTCGACTCGACCAATGCTGGCCTCGACCGATGATCGACACTTGCTCTTCGACTCAACCGACAACGCAATTGCCACTTGTTTCTTTTTTACTCGACTCGATCGTCGCTCGTTCCTCTTACATCTTTTCGAGTACTAGCCTTTTTGGTGGCTTGTTCTTTCATTTCCAGCAACTCGCTGATATTTTCACCAAAGCTTTGGAACACAAGGAATTTGGTAAATTTATTCGCAAGTTGAGCGTTTTGGATTTACACGTACCAACTTAATATTTTCTAGTATTTTTGTTATCATATTTTCTTAATATGTTATAACTTCCATGATTTAGCTTAGTTAAATATGTTTAGAGAAAGATAAATAAATAAAACAAACTGTTAATGTAATAAATTAGGGTCGTAGAATATATTTCTATAAAATCAAGTTGTTGAGATATACATGGAGTAGAAAGATTCGTGAGAGGAGAACTTCAAGGAGTCAAAGAGAAGAATGAGGAGAAAAAGACGGAGTCAAAAGAGGATCAAGAGAAAGCAAGTTTGAAGAAAAAACAGCAAGGATGTGCGGCTGAAAAACCGGTGGGTTAGCTGAGCACATGTGAAGAATAGATAAGTTAATTCGAGAAAAAGAAGAGGTTAACAAATCTGAACGGATATCAAAGAAGTACCAAAAACAGAGTGAATGCAGTTCATAGAGTTTTAAGTGTATTTAGTGAGATATCAGTTTAACGTTTATTTACATCTAACTCAGAGGAGTAGTTATCTACGGAAATCTTTAGTACTTTGTAAAAGCGAACAAATATACTTAAAAGATTGATTGATAAATAAAATTAGTATTGTTTTGTGAATTTTGGTCTTTTCAAAATAACAATTGATTTAGTTGTCTGTTGTACAAGTATATTTTAAAATAGATTTTGACAAGATTCACTCCCATAAACCCATATGCTCTACCTGTAAATCCATATTGCTGAACTTGAAGAACCTGAGATACACGTTACACATTGTCCACGGAATCTTCCACATTTCCCACCCAGTTTCATATATATATATATATATATATATACTCCTCCATATATTTACATTTTTTAACCAATTTTTTTTTCTCACCACTAAACACCTCTTCCCCAAACAAAAAATGAATAATGACTCAACAGTGACCCGAGAAAACAATAGAAGAAAAAAGGGGCTGAAATTCCCAGCTCTTGATATACCTTGTAATACCACCATGGAAAGCTTATTCGGATATTCTATGAATATCATACGAATATCCTAATAAAGCTTTTGTACTATAAAATAAAATATGTAATTATACATAATGACCTATTTGATAGAATAAGAACGTGTACATACCGTTTGAAGGGCCTCGGTGAAGAGGGCAGAGAAACTGGTTAAGGCTTGGAAAACCCCAGGTAACCCCGACTGCAGGTTATTCAATGTCATGGCTCTCGTCACTTCTATTGCCTTTGAATGCTTCAGCATTTCCTCTTCCACTCTCCTCTGACACGCTGCCAGTTCTGATTTCTTCTCCACAAGCGGGTCCCGCGTGTCTAAGACGTGGCTGTTGTCGGGTTCGGAACCTGGGAGACCGATGCCGACCATGGAATATGACTGATAGTATTTCCTCTCTAGGTTCCTGAGAGATGAGGCCTTCTTTTCTAACTCCTTTGACGCCAATTCTGTTCGCTTCTTTATCTTAAGCTCTTCAGATTGCTTGGCTGATATCACATTAACGACATTGATGAAGCTCTTGATGGCTTCAGAAGCCACCGTGTCTGGTACCCGGTCTAGGGCAAGCTTCCACTCATCACAAAAATTGTAGGCATCCAACTGCGCTTTCTGATTCGCATCGTCGTTGCAGACTGGAACAAGGGTTAGCTTAAACCAGGCCTGGATGGAGCGTATGAAGTCCCGTTGAAATTTAATCAGTCGACAGAAGCTTGAATGCCATGCAGATACAGCCGATTCAAGATCACGTGTTGCCTGCCGGTGTAGTTCGGAAGTGGATTCCCCTTTTCCTGACCTGTTAATGAGCCCCTGGACTTGTTGCACAATGCTGTTCTGAACCTCGTGGAATTGATGCATAGACTTCCACATGTACATGAAGCTGCAAACGAAAATTCATAGAGATTAATGCATAATTCTCTCAACTAAAGCAATGTTTGGACTGACGACAACTACTGCAATCTAGAAGGATCTTTGACCCCTTTGTATACACCCTCAAACTCTCAGGGATTTAACACGAAAAAATCAAGATAGGCACATCTGCTGAAGGGGAATTCAGCTAATTAGCATAATGACAACACCCGCAATTCAAACCTAGACCATGATGTCACTGAATTGACAGCATTTGATCCATCAGTTACTAATTGGAGAACTGAAAGAACAAACCAGAGATGCCTGGAGATTTTATGCTTTAGGAAAATGGTTGAAGAGCAGGATCAGTGGGGACCTGTGTATCCCCAACAGTGAAACAGATTTGGGAACAATTCCAAAGCACATGGGCCTCAGACAGCACGAGGCAACTGGCACAGCTGGCACCACCCATCATTGGTTACCAACTTGCTGAGTGAGGTTTTAAATCCACACAACATATTTTTAAGATGTCAAAATAGGTATGCATGAAGATTGACTACCACAGATAGAAACAAGACTCTGATCCTTACTCAACAATGTCAATGAAAGCAAATGCTACAATGCAGATAAAATGGCTTAATCAACGAATTACCACTAGCAAATCAGTAACAGTGCTCCATAACTCCCCTAAACAGATCAGATCAGGTAAACTTACCCATGACAAAGTTCAACGAGCTGAGGCACAAGGTCAGAATCTCGAAGACAGATGATAGCAGTAGACGTAGTGGTAACGGCCTGCGACGTAACTATTATCAGTGACTGTAATCTTGTTATAGAAGCCTTTGTCTTGTCAAGCTTAGACTCATCATCCCCCTTGTACTCCTGGCTCTGAAGTTGCGACAACTTTTTTTCGTGCTCAATCTTCAGACCTTCTCTAGCCTGAAAATGCATCAGTATCAGCGAATTGGCATGTACATGCCACAAATTTACAATAAGAACAACTGAGATGTGCATGATAACTTAATAGAAAACTGCAAACCTTGACTTCCTCATAGAGCTTCTTCTCCCATGCTAGGAGCCGATCCAAAGTAGAACAAAGGCTCTTCGGACCACCTGGTTGGTCAAGTGCCGTGGTGTCGAGCCTGTATTTAACAGCTAATGGCGGTTTCGAGGTCCAGCTTGAACTCAAGTTGCTTAATACGCTACTCGAATGAATCACAGTTTCTACAACCAAAATTACAATAAAAATCCATAATATACTTACGAATAAGAAAACTCGTATTGACTCTCAGTTAGCGAGCAATTTGAACTTACTCTTCAATTGACTGAAACTGCGATCGAGCTGCGCTCTGCCAAGCTCGAGGATCTGCGAAACCTGATCACCGGCGGCAGCGGCCTTGTCGAAGTTCTCCTTTATGGCATCAACAATTTCTTTCAAATCCTTGTGCCTTACCACCATCTTCATGTCGGTGATTTCTCCTCCGCCTCGGTAGCTGCCCGAAGACGTAGTCGCGTCATCTGCTTTGTCATACTTGCTTTGAGCAGCGCCACCATACTCCGCCGGTGAGGGCTGCTGGTGGTGCCGTGAACTAGTCCTCATGGATGATCCGAAGTCGGAGCGCGTACCGATCTCGGACATGGACTCCCTGTCCTCCTCCTCTGCTGCATCTGAGGAGCTCGTCGTACTGTAGTGATCGTGATCTTCCCATTCGCTACAATGTACTTCCTCTCTCTCCGTCTCCTCATCTACGGTACTATTCATGGACTCGAACTGTTTCTGCTTCCTCGTGTGGAAGAAATCGTAGTCTGATCTCTCCGTTTCGGTATCATCGCCGTCGGCAATATCGTGAGAGATATGGTGGAGGTTTTGGCGCTTCTCTTGAGCTTTCCTGTTGAAGAATTCGGAATCCGGAGGAGAAGGAGGGTAGAAATTCTCCCAGTTCCAGACAGAAGAAGCTTGAGAAGGAGTGGTGGAGTAAGTGGAGTTCTGGTAAGCGGTGGGAAAGAAATTCGGCATGAAATTAGATCTCTCACTCCTAGGAGTTGATGAAAGGCTTGACTCGGAGAGAATGTGAGGAAGCTTCGGCGGATGTTTCCGGCGACGATTGGTGGCGGTCGCAGCGGTGACGATCGGAGGCAGCTTGGAGTTCACAACCAGATGAGAGATTGGCGGAGGATGTACAGAAGAAGGGGAAGGCGACGGAGGCGCGCGGGGGGGAGGGACAAAACTGGCGGCGGCGGCGGAGGAGGAGTGTTCAGAAGTAGGATGGAGGAAGACAGCCGGAGTCTGATCGGAGACGGAGAGAGGTTCTCCGGCGGAGAAGGAGGAGAGAGCAGATCCGGTGAGACGAAGCGACCGGCAGTAATCAGCATGAGCGGCGGCGAGGTGGTGGCGGGCGTGAACGGCCTCCTTCATGAGACGGCGGCGATCTTTGCACCGCCGCACGGTGTCCTCATTATCGAGCTTTGATGCCGTGCATCCCATTTCTCGTCTTCTTTCCCTTCTCAACCGACGGTTGACGATGACTGACGGTTGCGCGTGACCTCACCTCCTCGACTCTGCATTTCACTAAAAACAGAATCACAAAAAAGAAGAAAGTTATATAGCTGTTTCCACTTGCTCGGACTTTGGACGGTGCGTGCTCTTTTTTATTTAAGCAAAAAAGCAAAAATAAATAATGAGATAAAAAAATATCGTTCGTTTTATTTCCGCTTCTGATAACGAGTCAGTGACTGTCATGAACCTGAAAATCCTTTTCTCCAATTTTTCGTTTAATTTATTAAAGAAATGATATATGAATAATCAACCGTTAACCAATGGTAATATTAAAATAATTATTGAAATGAAATTAATGGACATAGGGTTAGGGTAGTGCGTCGGTTGATGTGGAATTAAATAAATGATGGAAAAACACAAGGGTGGTTTTGGGTATGTTGGGTGCAGGAAGTGGAGTAAATATGGAGAGACGTCGCTTTGCCTCCTCTGCTATATCTCGATTCTCGTGTACGTTATGTATAAAACATCGTATATAACCAAACTATTTAATTTAAATAATTTATGATGCGGATTATGAATTTAATATATAAATATTGTCATTATTGGGAGGTCCTGGCCCAGTGAGAAAAAGACACGATAAAGAGAAACGAAAAAAACGACAGGAAGGTGAAAAACCGAAGTTGAAAACGGTGAAAGGTTCACTTTATCTTCTCTTTTTTATCCCCTTTGTTTTTTTAATAATCAAAATATTATTAAGCACTTTCTTACAGTTATTATATTTGCAATTAGCACCCGATGTTTATGGAATATTATAAATAATTCCCTATTGTTGTAACGTGTGCTTGGATTCCCCCATGTTCTACAGTAGGGACCAACGACGAGAGCATCCGATTCTTTTAATGGATGCTCTTGCAACTGTCATCCCTTCTTTCCAAAAAAAACGAGACCTTTCCATCTAACTTCAATAATTATAAAACATTGCGATTAAGCTTAACCATGGAATATAATTTAATGACACAACAGAGTGACGTGTCATATTCCAAGCGAATCTCGTTGACTTTTGACCAAAGTTGACTTTATGATTTCATGTAGACTTAATTTCGATGGTTATTGAAGCCCAAGCCCATTATAAGATACATGTAAGTTGTAACCCATTTGAGCCTCGATCCAGTTAGTTATATGATTGAACTATTATTTTGATTTTGTTTAGGTGTTTCCAAGCAAAATTCAATAAATGTAAGTAGTTTACAAGTATAAAAATACACCTAAATTATTTTTTACATATAATTTTTTTATGTTATTATGATTATTTTTTTTCGCATTGACCGTGTACGTCCATGTAGTATATATATTAATTAAATTTAAAAATAATTATCATAATAAATATATTATTTTCAAAATAATATGATATTGTATATATTTAAATATAAAAAATTAATTCACAGCTGATATTAAATATACTATTTTGAAATTAGAATAATAATCTATATGTTAGAATATAAAAAGTTAATATTTATATCTGATGTATTTTCTTTTAAAGTAGTTGTTATTTAATATCCGACTTTATATACTAATTTAAGGGTTTTGTTTTAAAATAATTTAAGAGTTTTTTGTTAAAAAATTTAGGGTAAAATTCTTATTTTCTCTATCATGATTGTCTCCTTTATATTTAACATTCATCCAATCTCCTTTCATGATTTTTCCGTCAGGATTGTCTCCCTTATATTTAACATTCATCTTATCTCCTCTCATGACTTACCTTTAATCCTATTTCTTATTTATCTTTTGCAATTCTGCTTGTAACCTCTTCAATTTAAATTCCGTTAAATCTTTCAATTTGAATCCGGTTTAGAGTCAATTTTGATCCGATCTATACCTAATTTTGACTCGGTTTAGGACCATTTTGACTAGAATTTGGGTCTAAATTTGACCCGGTTTCAACACAATTTTGACCATAATTTTGGGTCCAATTTTGATTTTCATCTAATTTCAATCCGAATCAATATGAGATTCAACAAAATTAAACTAAATTTAAACAAAACTCGATTTTTATCGGTTTGTTCAATTTTTAACCCAAATTTATTATAATTTTAACTCGGATTTGGTATAATTCGATCCAATTTTGATTTTCTTCCAGTTAAAATCTAAATCAATATGGAATTCAACAAGAATCAAACCGAAATTTAAACAAATATTGATTCTCATCGGTTTGTTCGATTTTAACCCGAAATTAGTATAATTTTGATTCGAATTGGGTACAATTTGACCCAATTTTGTTTTCATCCAATTAAAATCCGAGTCAATATTAAATTCAACAAATTAAACCAAAAGTTAAATAAAAACCGATTCTTATTAGTTTGTTCGATTTTTAATCTGAAATTAGTATATTTTTTACTCGAATTGGATGCAATTTGACCCAATTTTGATTTTCATCCAATTAAAACCCGATTCAATGTGAAAATTCGACAAAATTAAGCCGAAATTTAAACCTAAATCACTCAAAAATACACTGAAATTTGAATTATTATTAGACTACATTTGGATCTAATTCTAATAAACGTAAAATAATTTTTTGTTTAAATTTCGGTTTAGTTCGATTGAAATTTCATATTAATTCGAGTTTTAATCGGTTTAGCTCGGTTGAAATTTCATATTGATTCGGGTTTTATTACGATTTCGTCGTTATTTTGATCCGATTTTGATTTTCACTCTATTAAAAGTTGAATCACTCAAAATTGTATTAAAACTGTTTCAAAATTGCATCCAAATTGAGTCAAAATTGGACAAAATTTAGGTGAAAATTTGAAAAAAAAAACGATAAAAATCGAGTTTTTTAGTTAAGGTTTAGTTATGTTAAAATTTCATATTTATTTGGATTTTAATCGGATAAAAATTAAAATTGGATCCAAGTTTTGGTTAAAATTGATATAAAATATGATCAAAATTAAGTATAAACCAAGTCAAAATTGGACATAAATTCTGGTCAAAATTGAGTCTAAACCGGATCAAAATTGGTTTCAAATTTTGGTCTAAATTGGGTCAAAATTAAGTCCAAACCGATCAAAATTACTTGTAAATCGGGTCAAAATTGAGTGTAAACCGAGTCAAAATTATTTATGGATCAGATGAGATCGAAATTGGGCAAAAAATCCGATTAAAATTGATGAATTTTTAGAGTTTTAAATCGAAATTATAAGATTTATCGGAATTTTAAATGGAGAGGTTATAAAAAAAATTTAAAACATGATAGAAAAATAGTATGTTGATCGAAACATGAGTGATAATAAGATAAATGCGAAACATGAAATAGAAATGCTTTGTTTTTGTGTTTATGAAACTCACCTCTATTTGACTAAAAGATATGACTATAAATAGTCTTTGATCCTGAAAAACAGCCACTAAACAACTACATGAAAAATTACTCAAACTTCCAACTACTCCAACAAACCCTCCCTAAACTAAACTTGGTCTCTAAGTTGCAGCTTATCTTTGATTGAACACACTCCAAGCTTGTTCCTCATCTTCTCGAACATTTCTCTCTTCAGTGGTTTTGTAAACACGTCTGCGACTTGTTCTTTCATTCCGCAATGCTCCAAACTTATCTCACCATTGTTGACCAAATCTCGTAAGAAAGGGAACCTAACACCAATGTGCTTACACCTGCCATGAAACACTGGGTTTTTGGACAGCTTAATGACAGATGTATTGTCACAAAAAATGACAGTACTCTCCTCCATCTCATATCCCAACACCATCAATACTCGTTTAAACCAGATAGCCTGACACGCACACATTGAGGCAGCCACGTACTCAGCTTCAGTGGTAGACAAAGTGACTATTGGCTGCTTCTTTGAACACCAAGCAACAACATCATTATCCATAAGAAACAAATACACTGAGGTGTTTTTCCTGCTATCAATATCCCCTGCAAAATCACTGTCTGTGTAGACACACAACTCCCTCATTCCTTCACTAGTATACCAGATACCAAAATCTGTTGTACCTTTCCAGTACCTCAACACTTTCTTTGCAGCCTGAGCATGTATTCTTGTAGGTTTTGACATGAAACGGCTCAAAAGACTTACAGAGAACTGGAAATCTGGTCTTGTAGTTGTGATGTACATAAGGCTTCCAATCATCTGCTTGTAAAGTGTCTCATCCACTCTTTCTCAATCTGCATCCATGTCCAGCTTCTCTCCGGGTACCATTGGGTTTGAGACTGAGTTGCATTCTTCCATATCGAATCTCTTCAAGATTTCCAGAGCATACTTGGCTTGTGATATGTGAATTCCAGTTGGTGTTTGGTGTACCTCAATCCCCAAGAAGTACAGCATCTTGCCTAGATCAATCATATCAAATTCTTCTTGCATAGACCTCTTGAACTCCATCATCATTTCAACATCACTTCTCGTATAGATAAGATCATCAACATAGATACTCACAATCAGAAAGTTACCTTGTTTGTTGATCTTTAGGAATAGTGTTTCTTCATTATGTGATTTTGTGAAACCAGACCTCAAGAAATACTCTTCAATGCGGCTAAACCAAGCCCTCAGAGCTTGTTTTAACACATATAACACCTTATGGAGCTTGTACACTTTGTCTTCTTGTCCTTCTACTTCAAATCCTTTAGGTTGTTGGATATAGACATCCTCAGCGAGCACTCAATGGAGAAACGCAGACTTGACATCAAGCTGGTATATGGTCCATGATTTCTACGCTGCAGTAGCTACAGTAGTTCTAATGGTATCCACACGAGCAACAGGAGCATATACCTCGGTGTAATCGATTGCGTGTTCCTGTGAATACCCTTTTGCCACCAGCCTTGATTTGTACTTGATTGTTTCTCCAAGCTCATTAAGCTTTGTCTTGTATATCCACTTCACCCATATGCACTTAGCTTCATCCGGTAGAAAACTGAGCTCCCATGTTTGATTTTTCTCAATAGAGTTAATCTCCTCACTCATGGCATCCCTCCACTTTGAGCTCTTCTCTGTTTCTTCAAAAGTTGATCGATTTGTTACATTTAACTCTACCATGTTGACCATATCTTCTTCATTATCGATTACAACTCCATGAACATATTCTCTTAAGTAACTGGGGGGTCTTCTGATTCTGCCCTCCCTAACTTCTGTTACTTGCTCGTTTTGAATTTCTTTTTCAGCTTGTTCAGTTTCTGCATTCTCACCATCATCATTGTTTTCTCCTTCCTCTTCATTGTTATCTTCTTTGTCACTCTCTTCCCAGTCAAGATCATCTCCACTCCACGTAAGAGTTCCTTCCATAAAATGCTCTTGATCTTCTTCCCAATCCCATCCTTTTGATTCTTCAAATACTACATCACGGCTTGTTACAACCTTCTTGGCTTTGGATTGTACAATCTGTAACCCTTTGACTCTTCAGAGAAACCCAGTAGGACACAAGGAGTGCTTTTGTCATCAAGTTTGTTTCTCTTGTGATCCGAGGTGTGCACATGTCCAATTCTTCCCAGACTCTAAAATGCTCAACACTTGGCTTCATCCCGCTCCAAGCATCTTGTGGTGTGATATTCTTAACAGTCGTGGTAGGATACCTATTATGAACATAGAAAGTCCATTTCACAGCTTCTGTCTAGAAAACTTTGGGTACCTTCTTGGTGGATAGTAAAGACCTGACCATATTCATCACTGTGCAGTTCTTTCTCTCAGCTATGCCGTTGTGCTGAGGAGTGTAGGTTGTGGTTAACTGCCTTCTGATGCCTTGCTCTTTACAATAGTTTGAGAATTCCAGTGATGTGTTCTCCTACTTTGTCCATCCTCAAACCTTTGATGACCTTCCATGTCTCAGTTTTCACCATCCTTTTGAACAACTTAAACTCGTTGAAAGCTTATGATTTCTCCTTTAATAGGTGTACCTAACCCTTTCTGCTATAATCATCAATGAAGCATAGAACGTATCTCATTCCACTGTTGGAAGTAGGACTTATGGAACCACATATGTCTGAGTGAATCAGCTCCAACACTTCTTTGGCTCTCCATATGCTTTTCTTTGGTATGGGTTGTCTAGGTTGTTTCCCCACCAAGCAATTTGAACAGGTGAAGGTTTGAGTTCCAAAGTTTGGGAGACCGTGTACCATACCTTTGCTCTAGAATGTTTTCATTCCTCGGTGACTTATGTGGCCATATCTCTCATGCCACAGTTTTTCCGTATCATCTGAGGTAGTCTGCAGACATTTAGACTCACTTGATCCCAGATTTTCCTTTCCTTGATTAATTAGTGTGAACATGCTGATTAATTAGTGTGAACATGCGATTTGCACTCATCTTGCTCTCACCTATTAGCCCTGTTTCTTCATGATAAATTTTGCAGACTCCCATTTGGATAGTGATAGTGATCCTCTTCTCTTGAAGTTGTCCAAGACTTAAGAGATTGTTTTTTAGCTCAGGTACATAATAAGCATCACTTATCACATAGGTTGCAGCATTCAGGACCAGCTTCAGGTTCCCTTTTCCGACTACTTCCATCCTCTTGTTGTTCCCTAACTTGACTGAGTGTCTGAAAGTCTCATCCAGTGTTGAAAAAAGACTCTTGTCTCCACTCATATGATTTGAACAGCCTGAATCAAGGAACCATACTCTTCTTCTGTTACTGTCTTGTTCATCAGTGTTTGCCATCAATGAGTTTACTATGACTTGATCCATTCCTTCCTCTGCTTGAATCTCATCAGTTTCCTCTTCCTCAATGGTCGTCATCAACAACATCTCTTCATTCTCATCAAGATCCGCATAGTTTGCTTCTTCTTCCCACTTGGGACATTCGTTTTGGAAATGTCCAAGTTTGTGACACTTGTAACACTCCACCGTGCTTTTGTTAAGGAACTCTGCAGCTCCTCTAAGGACATGTTCTCTATGTCCTTGGATTCTTCTATGGATACCACAACATACATAAACTTCTCGTTGAGGGTCCTGAGAATCTTCCCAACCACCTTGTAATCCTCCATGATCTCTCCATTGCTACGCATTTGGTTTGTGATGGCCAATACACGGACAAAGTATTCTTCAATACTTTCAATCTCTTTCATCTCTAATACTTCAAAATCTCTTCTCGACTTATGTAGAAATGATCTCTTCACTCGAGCATTGCCACCATAATTTGATTTCATCGAGTCCCAGATGATCTTAGAGGTTCTTCTGTCCAAGATCTGTTCAAGCATCACCCTGTTAATGATCTGGTACAAGTAGTGCTTGACCTTGTGATCGTTGGTTCTGTTTTTCTCCAATTTCAGACTCTGTTCTGCAGTCATTACCGTCGTGTTCAATGGTTCTTCAACACCGGTTTCAATTAGACTCCATAACTCCTTTGCTCGGAAGAAGTTTTCCATAACTTCACTCCAATGATCCCAATGTCCATCGAACGGTGACAGATTCATCTTGTCATCTCCCATCTTTCCTTTCTTTAGTCATAGAGCTCTGATACCAGTTTGAAATACCAAATGCTTTGTTTTTGTGTTTATGAAACTCACCTCTATTCGACTAAAAGAGATGACTATAAATAGTCTTATAGTGAAACAAAAAGATCCTGAAAAACAACCACTAACAAAGTCACTAAGCAACTACATGAAAACTGACTCAAACTTTCAACTACTCCAACAAAACATGAGTAAAAAATAGGTAAAATATGCAAATATAACGGGGAAATAGTAGTTTTATCCAGAATTTTATTATATTTTATTTGCAAAATAAAGAAACGTCGATTAAGATATTCCCTTAGTACAGTGTATAATTTGTTGATGAATGTTATAATGTAAACTAAAAATTTTGTTTGTTAAGGGACATTTTATATGTAAAATAAATATATATAATGGTGAAAGGTTTTTGTATTACAAAAAGACTGCACTATGTGTGTTTTTTTTACATTGACGTATTTTAGTATTCAACCTGTGGATCTCATGTTTGATTTTGTGCGTATGTAACCGTGTTGGTGTTGACTAATCAACTGTTCTCATTGTACGGTTTTTATATTTGATCTTCATCCCATATTCTATATTCCATCCGAGCACGTGGAAATTGTGTTATTCCAGGTATTAATCTATTTTTTATAAAATTATTTAATACTATTCTTTTTATATTGTTTAGTCTTTTTAAATTCGGATTCTTTTTATATTTGTTTATAAAAATAATATTCTTTTTATATTGGTGAAAGACCTTCGAATGCGTAACTATATATACCAAATTATATATAACTCCCTCTTCTCCAAACTAGCTCCCAAAACACGAACCACTTAACAAAGCTACTTGGCCATTTTTTATATACTGGGCTCCATCGACTCCGACTATTCTATGGTCCCACCGGACCCCGCCGTCTCCGGGGACATTGCGCCGTCATTCCTTTGGAACTCGAGCTTCAGTAGCGTATTCCTCAACGACAACCGGTCCGATTTTCCGTTGACCATCGACGAGTCAGAGGGCATGTCCATTTACAACACCCTCCACCACGCCTTTAACTCCGGTTTGACGCCATCAGACCATCTTCAAGAGGCGGAGGAGGGGGCGAGTGGGTCCGAAGCGCCGCCGCCTCCTAGGCAGAGGAGGGGGATGCAGTACAGGGGGGTAAGGCGGCGGCCATGGGGGAAGTACACGGCAGAGATAAGGGACCCGAAGAAAAACGGAGCAAGGGTTTGGCTTGGGACGTACGAGACGTCCGAGGACGCCGCATTAGCGTACGACCGAGCTGCATTCGAGCTCAGGGGAGCGAAGGCCAAACTCAACTTTCCTCACCTGATAGGGTCGAGCCACTACGAGCCGGTCAGGGTGAGGCCTCGTCGCAGATTGCCAGAGCCGATGGTGGTCTGTGATGGATTCTTGCCGGAGCACAAGAGGGCACGAGGCGTCGACGATTGATTTGGGTGCGGTGAGGATTAGAAGCATGTGGGATGATAATTATAGAAAAATGAAATTAAGAAGAAGCATTAAGAGAATGAAAATAAGAGTATTCATTAGATTATCTTTTTGTATACGAGTATAATCACTATTTATAGAATTCATGTATATTTGATCTAATAAAGAAATCAAGATTATAAAGCTAAGATCTTGAAAACAGAAAATTCTTGATTTTGAAAACAAAATATGTTATTCATTTGTTTTAGTGACACGTCAAGATTGTTGTTGATTCTCTTTAAGTACACTTGTTGAACACGTTGCTGAATGTGGTCAAGATTGTTGCTAATTCTCTTTAAGTACACTTGTTGAATGTGAACAAGATTGTTATTGATTGTCTTTACGTACACTTGATGAATGTGTTGGTGTGTTTGCTTTTCCAAAATCTTCGAAATACATTGGTGACTTGATCTTTGTTTCTTTGCCTTCCTGAATATGAAGATCTTTTGAAATGTTAAGACTTATACGTGAGAACATTGTATTTATGTGAGTGTTATACCCAATTTACGATTTTTTTTAATAAAAAATTTTGTAAGAAAAAATTTGTAAGGCAAATTTTCAATATTCAAGTGTTTTTATTGTATACAGTCATACACGGACGGACGGACAAACGTTGGAAATTTGAAAGGTAGATAATATTTTTTACAAACTAAAATACATTACATACCAAATAATAATTCAATAATATATTCAATTTATAGTTTTAAAAGGCATTTAGTTCTTTTTTTTAATGAAAATTGACATTCAAATTATAAAATCGTACTCACAACACAAGGGCACTGAATCTCAAAAATAAATTAAAACTGACATTTATTATTTTTTACATGTATATACAAATAAAAGAAATCTAACACTAAAAAAAAGACCTCATCGTCATTTAGGAGGTTCTTATATCTCATGGGCCTAAAATATGGGCTGATACGTCCATCAAAAGCCCAAATCTCGTTAGGATCATTCATCACGTCGACAAGGAGCCGTTAATTTGGGAATTCCAGCGATGGGTACTACTTTCCTTCTTGGATCTTCTCCAATTAACATGTGTTGCTTCGATTTTATGTTAAACTAAACACGAAATACGAGTTTGTGGGGAAGATGGTTTTGATCCAAAGTCGTATTTGATCATATAATCCGTTGGTCAACAATGGTTAATTGAGGTTGAATGGCTTGCCCACGAGTTGTTCGTCAAAATTTCCTACTGAATTTCAATTACTGTATTTGCGTGACCATCAAGGTCACGTCTTTAATCGTTTTTCTCGTAAATCCTAGTATGCTGTTTGATTTCATGCATTTCTTTTTTGTTTTTTGCATAGTGGCCTTTGAAAAAAATGCTTAATTTGATCGGCATGCGCCCTTCTGAGAATGTGGCGTTATTCTTTAACGGAAAAAGAGTTCGAGGGACTGGAAATCATGTGATTATGATTTGCAGGGACAGTAGAAGAGATCATTGTTCCCAAATTTGGTAATTCTTTTAATGAATGGGTTGTCGAGGCTTTTGTCTATTCTGGTCCGTTTCATTTCATTTGAACCGGTCGGGAGAACCGAAATGGCATTCATCAGTTGTGTTCCTAGCTACTTGAACACATCGAGTGCCTACATGGAACACCCACAAAGTTGTGTGATGACCAGCCGCTTCATCCATATTTGACATTTTGACATGTCAGAATTTCTTTGTTATGATTCGAATATTCCTATGTTGGGTTTTAATGGTGACTTGATGTTTGTCCAAATCGGTTATTGTAGGCACATGTGGGACACATGCTTTACACGTGTTATTAAAGAAGTTCAACATTGAAAATTGAGTTGATAAATGAAAATTATATGAATTGACACAATAAAATAGGCATTGTAATAGGCTATTGGGTATATATATAATATATTTTTTTTTTACTTTTCGGCCGTTTGGATTTGGTCGTTGGTGATGAAACGGTGCGTTTGATGAAGCGGTGTGTCAGTTCAAACGCTCAGAAGGCTCCTCTCAAAAACTTTGCGTTCGAAAACAATATTGCGTCTCTTAACTTGCACCTAAAACTATTTATATGAATGATCATGTAATCATTCAGAAAAAAAAAACACAGAAAAACTATTCATTTAATCCTAAGACTTTGAGAAAGTCAAAAAGTAAATTCGACAAGAGATCAATCTCTTGTGATCGTTGAATACTCAAGACGGAATAGGGCAAAAATTTATGTCTTAGACATTGCAAACGCAAGTCTCGATTATCTAAAAAATCTGGTATTTTTTATTGTTGTTGTTTTCTGTTAAATATTTGTTTAATATTCGCTATAAATTATACATTCGAATACATCTGAACTCACTGGTTTGAACAGTTATGATATGAATCTATATAGTCTTAATATTCTGTTTTAGTTAGACCCAACCCATAATTGACAAGTACTGTGGCTAGATATTCGAGAAACCACGAGGTGGATCAGGTGCTCAAATACAGACCTGTGAAAGGTTTTACTTTGTTGGAAAGCTTTCTGATTTTCATATACATTTTGAGATTATTGATGCTATGGATGTCTATAGATCAATTTCATAATGGCACTCTTACAAAGGTACAAATTCATCCTAATATCTGCCTTCAATTAGTTGATATGGCCGTGGAGCTTTCTCTGAGAACTGAATTGAATAAGAAGAAAGGGAAAAGCATGGAATTTCTCTGAAAAGACATCCATGGAAATGGTTGTTGTCCACTAAATGTTACCTGTCCTCTGGAAATTGAATTTTAATATGACTTTGCTTAAAATGAGGATGTCAAGTCCCCAAGGATCTTGGAATTTCCCTATTTTTTAATTTTTAAAAGAAAATTTCAGCATTATGGATCACCACTTTCTTGAAATATTATATTATAATGTCACTCCTAATACTTTTATATTCTTTCTGACATGTTCTATTTTGATGTCAGAATCTTATAGGTCATGTGATTAAGGAATAGGACTTGTTCCAATGATTTCATTGGCCCCATAGCTTTTCTAATAGCTAAAACAGAGGTTAATCTCATGATGATGGATATCTACAATTAGTAAAAAAACTTACTTTCAACTTTGAATTTCATGTATTACTTTTTCTTTCAGAGCTTCGTTTTTGCAGAATGTGAATCTAAGAGTAGAAATATACTGAATTTATTTGATTTATCATATAAGTAAATGCATTTTTAATTTACATTTGTGACTCCTGTAATTGCCATTTTCTTAACCCATCAATGTACAACCATAGTACTGAATATTCTTTCTTGACCTCTTTTTTAAATAGCTGTAAACTGTCATTTGAATTTGTCAGCTTACTTGTACATTGGGTTAACATGGCCGGCAAATCTTGGTCCTCATGTAGATCCCTGCCTGTTTTTTTTCTGTTTCTTGCTTGCATTTTATATCCCTTCATCAACTTGTCCATTGGCTTGGCAAGGGTCAAGCTTCAAAGGGCTAATGGTTTGATGCTGTGGAAAAGGTTTGTTCAGGTATGTATTTATACTTTTATTGCTTCTAATTAGTGAATGAATATGGTCTAAGCCAAAGTACGACTCTGTTCGTTTGTTTTACTTTGTTGAATTTCAGATAAGCTGCTTTCTTTTGAACTTAATATGTAGGCATGATTTGGTATTTCAGATATTTTTCACTGAGTGTTAATAACTTGTGGCCCAAGAAAAAAGGAAGTTGGATATGGCGGAGAAATCAGAAGCTTTTCAGGCTATCAGTAAGGAAAGCATTGATCTGGTAAGTTCATATATATGATCGGATGGCATCAGGACGAGACGAGTACGGATCTGAAACGTTCTGTGTTGCAGGAAAATGTTCCCCTGGAAGAGGTATTTGAGCATCTAAAATGCACCAGAGAGGGTTTGAGCTCCAATGAAGCACAAGAGCGACTTGCTTTATTTGGTTACAACAAACTTGAGGAGAAAAAGGTCGAAATAACATTTAATGTCTTCCTAGATATGGTTTGTGTACCGTTTATTTCATATTTGTTGGTTGATCTAATCTTTCTCTATTCTTCAGGAGAGTAAAATACTCAAGTTCTTGGGATTCATGTGGAATCCATTGTCATGGGTGATGGAAGCTGCAGCCATCATGGCCATTGCTCTTGCTCATGGAGGAGTATGTTTGTCATTTCTTCTCTTTAGCAATATGTTAATGATCATTGATGGCCTTAAACCAGCTTGAGATTCTGATGGGCTAATTACTTATAACTAACTGTTCAGGGAAAGCCTCCGGATTACCATGATTTCGTAGGAATTGTGGTTTTACTTCTGATAAACTCAACAATCAGTTTCATAGAAGAAAACAATGCCGGCAATGCAGCTGCTGCTCTCATGGCTCGGTTGGCCCCCAAAGCCAAGGTTTATTCACATATTCCTTTCATTCTCCATTTGAGAATCAAAAAATGTATCTTATTATGAATTCTTTTAGGTCCTTCGAGATGAGACATGGGGTGAGGTAGATGCTACTGTGTTGGTTCCGGGAGATATAGTTAGTATCAGACTAGGAGACATCATTCCGTAATGACGGGAATTATGTTCTGTTGAGGAATCTGATGCCCGTCTTCTCGAAGGAGATCCTTTAAAGATTGATCAGGCAAATTCTCTTTACAGAAGTGCGATCTAAAGGGTAATTATTGCTTTGTTTCTGGACTAATCTTAGGTGGTTATGATCTGCAGTCAGCTCTTACAGGGGAATCTCTTCCTGTGACCAAAAATCCTGGTGCTTCAGTATACTCTGGTTCAACCTGTAAGCAAGGTGAAATAGAAGCAGTTGTCATTGCAACTGGTGTTCATACTTTCTTCGGAAAGGCAGCTCATCTTGTGGAAAATACTACCCACGTCGGTCACTTCCAGAAGGTCAGTTCTTCTCAATTTGGTAACTAAATCTCAAATATGTGCAAAGTTCATGACCAAATGTGATTTCTTTTTTAATGATTTATAGGTTTTGTCAGCAATAGGAAACTTTTGTATCTGCTCAATTGCATTTGGAATGGCCATAGAAATTATTGTCATATATGGTATCCAACAGAGGGGATATCGTGTTGGTATTGATAACCTTTTAGTGTTACTTATTGGTGGGATTCCAATTGCAATGCCTACTGTTCTTTCTGTTACAATGGCAATTGGGGCACACCGCTTGGCTCAACAGGTCATTTACCAAATCAAGATGTATTTTAATTAACCCAATGTCGAATATTTTTACTTTTGTGAATGACCCTTTGAAACCTGTTCCAGGGTGCCATAACAAAGAGGATGACAGCCATTGAAGAGATGGCAGGAATGGATGTTTTATGTAGTGATAAAACTGGAACTCTCACACTAAACAAGCTTACTGTGGACAAAAGTCTGATCGAGGTTAGTTATAGCAGAATCAGAGAGGGGTTTGTTATTAAAATCTTTCTAATTTTCATCATTTTTACAGGTTTTCAAGATGGGTACTGAAAAGGATACAGTTGTGCTTATGGCTGCAAGAGCTTCCCGTTTAGAGAACCAAGATGCAATTGATGCCGCTATTGTTTCAATGTTGGGAGACCCAAAAGAGGTACTAATGAATAGATTCACTTATTGTGTCTGATGAATGTAGAATATTATGGCTGCAAGAGCTGAGTGATTCACTACAGGCACGTAGTGGAATTCGAGAAGTCCATTTCCTTCCATTCAATCCAACTGATAAAAGAACTGCATTGACATACTTAGATGAGGAAGGCAAAATGCATCGAGTGAGCAAAGGTGCTCCTGAACAGGTTATAGCCTTTATTTGTTTTACAATGTCTCATGTCAATTATCTTAGGTATAGTCTTAAGCATTTTCCTTTTTATAGATATTGGATTTGGCACACAACAAAGTGGAGATTGAGAAAAGGGTGCATATGATTATTGATAGATTTGCAGAGCGGGGCCTAAGATCCCTTGCCGTGGCTTATCAGGTAGTAGATAACTTCACTTGTCTTAATGTAAAACTCTTCTGTGGAATTCAACTCAAGGGTCTGTTTCTAAATAGGAAGTGCCAGATTGTGATGTTAAAAGCCAAGGCGGTCCATGGGAATTCATAGGTCTTCTTCCTCTTTTTGACCCTCCTCGCCATGACAGTGCTCAGACAATTGAACGAGCACTTCATCTTGGAGTCAGTGTTAAAATGATCACAGGTAAAGATCAATGACTTTCACTTGAGTTAATGCTTTACCTCGAATCCCTTCACCTCATAGTGATCTGGCAGGCGACCAGCTTGCAATTGCCAAAGAAACAGGAAGAAGACTTGGAATGGGCACAAACATGTATCCATCTTCATCTTTGATCGGAATCCATAGTGAAGCAGATTCAGCAATTCCCATTGATGAACTCATTGAGAATGCAGATGGTTTTGCAGGAGTCTTTCCTGGTATGTTATACTACATACATTCATCAACTACAATGTCAGTGAGAATCAAATTTCATTTTCTCAATTGTAGAACATAAGTACGAAATTGTAAGGAGACTCCAAGCCAGGAAGCATATATGTGGTATGACTGGGGATGGAGTGAACGATGCACCAGCCTTGAAGAAAGCTGATATTGGAATCGCTGTGGCTGATTCCACGGATGCAGCTCGTAGTGCTTCTGACATTGTCCTGACAGAACCTGGCCTTAGTGTTATCATTAGTGCTGTCTTGACTAGCCGTGCAATTTTCCAAAGAATGAAAAACTATACTGTAAGTAAGCCTTTCTTGATTTACCTCTACTTGCTCCACAAAAGACTTAACTTAATATCATTTTCTCTTCACTTTGCAGATCTATGCTGTTTCTATCACTATACGTATTGTGGTAAGCTTCCTTTACGCACCCGAATTTTTCTCATAAATCCAAATTCTCCTATCACATTTACACACTTATCTTTCTTGTGTTAACAGCTGGGTTTTATGCTTCTGTGTGTCTTCTGGAAATTTGATTTCCCTCCATTCATGGTTCTTGTAATTGCAATTCTTAACGATGGTTAGTTGCCATTTAACTTTTTTGACGATTCAGCATTGGATATTGCTGCAGCTATGAGGATAAATCTAATCTAATATAATGCTTTTTGAAAGGTACTATAATGACCATATCCAAAGACAGGGTAAAGCCATCTCCAACACCAGACAGTTGGAAGCTCAAAGAAATTTTTGCTACGGGTATCATCCTTGGAAGCTACATGGCACTGATGACAGTCGTGTTTTTCTGGGCAGCTTATGAAACTAACTTCTTCACTGTAATTAAACATCACCCTTTTCTTGTTTTTACGCCTCGGTTCCATCTGTCAGTGGAATAATGTTTTGTCTTTCCCCTGTCGTAGAAAATTTTCCATGTGAGGAACTTCAACCAGCACCATTTCAACATGTCAGACAAGGCAGTGGCCACTCATCTCAATGAACAGATGGCATCTGCAGTGTATCTTCAAGTCAGCACGATTAGTCAGGCGTTGATCTTTGTGACACGATCCAGGAGCTGGTCATTTGTGGAACGCCCTGGTTTTCTTCTTGTAATTGCTTTTTTAATTGCTCAGCTGGTAAGTTTTTCTGACTTCATATTATCTCCCTTCTGTGGGCAACTATGGTGATTCAATTTGTCTTTTTTAGATTGCTACGGCCATATCAGCTTTGGCAAACTGGAAATTCGCCGGAATCAGAAGCATCGGATGGGGTTGGACTGGAGTAATCTGGATATACAACATAGTAACTTACTTGTTGCTTGATCCTATCAAGTTCGCAGTCCGTTATGCTCTCAGTGGAAGGCCTTGGATTCGTATGATTGATCAAAGGGTGAGTATATTATATATACTGTCTCTAAGTTAATTCACAAAGAGAGATTCATTCAATGCATGTGATTCTTGACTGTGGCCAGATTGCACTGACTGGGAAGAAGGATTTCGGGAAGGAAGCACGCATGGCAGCATGGGCGACTGAGACGCGTACACAGCACGGTCTTCAAACCCCGACAAAGAGAAACCTACACGAGAGAAACTCCTCCACGGAGATTAATCTCATGGCCGATGAAGCCAAAAGACGTGCTGAATTAGCAAGGTTTAAACCTCGTATATCTACAGATTTGGAACAGTAATTAAGATGATCTCACGTTGGATTAATGAACTTGTTGCAGATTGAGGGAGCTTCAGACACTTAAAGGAAAAGTGGAGTCAGCAGCCAAACTGAAAGGGTACGACCTTGATGATGTCAACAACAACAACTACACCATCTAAATCTCCCATTTGTATGGACATTCATGTCTGTATTTCTGTTTGTAGTCTTCTTAATATCAACAGTGAATCCCATAATGTTGGAAGAATGTGTTTGTGTTTTGTGTTTGTGACCTTTCGGCTTGTTGTCCAAATCTTTGATTGAGTTGCAGAGTTTGCAAAAGATTGGGTTTTGTTTGGTCTTAAATAAAGAACACAGGAAAATTCATGTTTGTGGGACCCAACAATAGGGCCTCGTTCATCGATCAGTTTCGCTGTCCGATCAAATGCCATTAATATTCCGACGATACTTGGCTGTATAAACGACAAAATCCAGGGATTCTCCGTTGATAGCTTATAAAGCACCGACCTCGTAGGGTAGAGGATGCTGCAAGAGCGGGAAACTCAACCGCCATGGCTTCCGACAGAGAGAAAATGTATGTCTCTTCTCCGACACTGCCACAACAGAGCTTCTCTTCTTCAGATCCATGCTTTCATGTTACGGCACGCTGTAGAAAACAATGTTCAAATCCTGACCAAGTTGGTGGTTACAGTCGCTTCTGTCGTTGGTATCAGCCACGCACGTCGCCTGTTCGATCAAAGGCCTCACAGAGACGACACTTTCCTCTGCAACTCCATGATCGATGCTTATATGGGTACGCGTCGATTCATGGACTCTTTAGCTCTTTACAGAGATCTCAGGAGGGAGACGTGTTTTGCTCCTGATAATTTCACGTTCACGAAATTGACTAAGTCCTGCGGTTTGAGTATGGCTGTATACGAAGGTCCACAGTTGCATAGCCATGTTATGAAATTCGGGTTCTGCTTGGATTTGTATGTTTCGACTGGAGTGATCGATATGTATGCAAAATTGGGCAGGATGAAGTGGGCGAAAAGTGTGTTCGATGAAATGCCTCAGAGAAGTAAGGTTTCATGGACGGCTCTCATCTGTGGTTACACAAGGTGTGGAGACATGGAAGTTGCAAGTAAGCTTTTCGCTGAGATGCCGGAGATGAAGGATGTTGTGATATTTAACGCAATGATCGATGGGTATGTCAAATCAGGTGACATGATCTCTGCCAGGAGCTTGTTTGAGGAGATGTCAGATAAAAATGTCGTCACTTGGACCACTATGATTTCTGGTTACTGCACCAACGGTGACATAGTATCTGCTAGGTTCCTGTTTGATGCTATGCGAGAGAGGAACTTAGTTTCTTGGAATGCAATGATAGGTGGATACAGTAAGAACAAACAGCCCCAAGAAGCCTTGAGTTTGTTTCAAGAAATGCAGACAACTACCTCCCTAGAGCCGGATGCAGTAACCCTTGTAAGCCTTTTACCTGCTTTATCTGATTTGGGTGCACTCGATTTGGGAGAATGGTGCCATCATTTCGTGAAGAGAAAGAAACTCAATAGATTGGAGAAAGTCTGTACGGCACTTCTGGATATGTATGCAAAATGTGGGGAGATAGAGAAGGCGCAAATGATCTTTGATGAGATGCCGGAGAAAGAAGTAGCTTCTTGGAATGCTATGATAAATGGGTATGCTCTAAATGGGCGAGCACGTGCAGCTTTGGATCTATTCTTAGAGATGATGGGAAGTGGAGCTAAGCCGGATGAAGTCACAATGCTTGGAGTCCTGTCAGCTTGTAACCATGGTGGATTAGTTGAAGAAGGAAAGAAATGGTTTGGGATAATGGCAAAACTTGGGTTGATTGCTAAAATTGAACACTATGGCTGCATGGTGGATCTACTAGGTAGGGCAGGATACTTAGAAGAAGCAGAGAATCTGATAAAAAAGATGCCTTTCGAGCCAAATGGAATAATACTAAGCTCATTCCTATCAGCATGTGGTAACGCCAAGGAAGTAAAGAGGGCTGAGAGGGTGCTTGAGAATGCAGTCAAAGTGGAACCTCGTAATGACGGGAATTATGTTCTGTTGAGGAATCTTTATGCTGCAGAGAAAAGATGGAAAGATGTAGAGATGACAAAGAGGATGATGAGGAAGAAGGAAGCAAAGAAAGAGGTTGGTTGTAGTTTGATTGAGATAAACTCTAGGGTTTCAGAGTTTATAGCTGGAGATACATCCCATCCACATCGAGGGCAAATCAATTTGGTTTTAAGACATCTGCTTATGCATATGACAGACTAGTTAAAGGCAATCATGGTGGTGAAGCAAATCGTAATGATTCTGTTCGTCTTTCTTGTTTATGCAAAGTATAATCAGAATCCCACCAAGCTTTTGATTCAGTTGAACTCCGAGTCGAATCTGATCGACGAAGATGGGGAGAGTGAGAGAGAGAGAGAGAGAGAGAGAGAAAAGTCGAAGCTTTTGCAGGTCTCCAATGTCAAATTGCCATTTGTAAGAACATTTCAAGGACAATGACAAAAGAAGGTTATTACTTATTAATCTGTTTAAGCTCTTATTTTTGCTTTACACATTTGCACCATTGTCACATTATCTCCCACGCGCTGAAGCTGGACGTGCAGTGAAGAAAATCGATCTAATTCAAAGCGCGTGTTTATCACGACACGTCAAGCGCGTGAATATAATCTCCGGACAGTTGGCTCATCGATCTAGAATATTTAATTAAACCAAACCAAGAGCATTTTTCTTTAAATGAAGATAAATCGGTAGACGATCAGGGAGGGACCCTTGTTTCGAGTTAGTTTCGCCGGCGACTGTATCCCGGTTGTGTTACAGGTGAGGTCTCTTGCCGGATATTCCTTGTTTGTTTCTTAGTATCTTTTTCTCCCGGGGAACCCTAATTCATAGTTTTCGTTCCAGGAACCAGACAAGATAATCTGCTTTCTTTGTTCATATTACAGGAAGATGGCTCGTCTTAATGCATTCTTCCTCGCAGTAACTGCTACTGTTCCGCTAATATTCACTTTTCTGCCACTCGCATATTCTGTTCCTTTCATTGTTTTGCATGGTAATTCCCTCTATCCTTTGTGTTGGAATTCGAAGATAACGATGACATGATCTTCGTATAATCGTTTCAGTATCTGCTGTGAAACGATTTCTTGTTTATTTAGGAGTACTTTTCTCTGAAATATTTGTAATATTCTCTTATGGATCTTC
The DNA here is from genome assembly GCA_036759665.1 of Gynandropsis gynandra. Lineage (NCBI taxonomy): Eukaryota > Viridiplantae > Streptophyta > Magnoliopsida > Brassicales > Cleomaceae > Gynandropsis > Gynandropsis gynandra. The sequence continues at coordinate 37,826,479 of CM071861.1, forward strand.
AAAAGGGTCGTTTTTTATGTTTTTCGTGATAATCTTACTAATGAAGTTCTTATCATTCTCCGCAGGAATCGGAGATAAGTGCAGTAATCGAGGAGTGACTCAGTTTACACATCTTTTAAGTGACTGGTCTGGTTCTCAAGGATATTGCTTGTATGTCTTGTCTTCATTCTCTGCTGCCTGTCTACTTGTTTTGTTCTACTTTCAAATGATATGTTTTCTTTGTAATTCAGAGAAATTGGAAATGGATCATGGGACTCTTGGACTATACCCCTTATGGATCAGGTGACTCTTGATGTTATTACATGTTGAAGAAAGAATCTCATTTATTCTGGCAATCTGATTTCTTTTTCTGTGTTTGCAGACGGCCATTGCTTGCGAGAAGGTTAAAGCAGCTCTCGGTATATGCTAAGTAATATTTCTAAGATGCAGGTATTTATTTAAACCCTATATTACATGTTACAGGTGAAAAATATGCCTGAACTCAGTGAGGGATACAACATTGTTGGTCTTTCTCAGGTATGTCAAATTTATGAACCTTCATGTGCATTAGATATTTTTCTATTGGTATGCCCTTGTTTCCATGATTAATTCAGATGATTGCTGTTTGTAAATGAGTTATGAATGTTTATTTTAGTAATTCTCTCACAGGGTAACATGATTGGGCGAGGCCTTATCGAATTCTGTGATGGAGGACCCGTGGTAAATCTATGCATATACGATGAATTTGTATGCCATTACTTGCTTTAATGGAACAAATTTTAAAAAGCATTTTCTTCAACTGAATCATTGGTGGAATAGGTTAAGAATTTTGTATCAGTAGCAGGCCCCCATGCTGGTACTGCTTCAATCCCATTCTGTGGTGTGAGTACATCCACCTCAAGTGTTTATTCAATTAATACTATTGGCAATGGAGATTTATAATATGGTCATATTTGCAGTCATCCTGGGTTTGTATCATGCTCGACGGTCTGATCAAAACAGAAATCTACAGCGACTACATTCAGGTAAAAACATTGATTTTGTTCAACTGCTATATTATATGTGAATTTTCTTACCTTTATTGAAAATTACAGGAACACCTTGCTCCTAGTGGCTTTCTCAAAATTCCGACAGTAAGTTTTAATGGAAATTATGTGATCTTTGAAACCTCAGATTGAATTTTCACTTTTGTCTTAATTTAACCATTCCCAGGACATTGCGAATTACATGGAAGGTTGTAGGTTTCTTCCAAAGCTGAATAACGAATTTCCCATGAAAAATTTAACATATAAGAACAAGTTTTCGAGCTTGGACAATCTTGTGCTTATTATGGTTTGTATTCGACTTTACTTCTTTTTATTTCTTACATTGATTCTGTCTCTTGCCGACATAACTCCCATCCCAAAATGTTGTTAATCAGTTTGAGCATGATACTATTCTGATACCCAAAGAGACTTCATGGTTTGGCTATTATCCTGATGGGTCTTTTCAGACAGTTCTTCCACCGCACAAGGTACGTTTCTAATGTTTAAATGTCTCGTCGTAAATACAGTTACATAAGCCATGTTACATTATTCTGCAGACAAAGCTTTATACTGAGGACTGGATCGGTTTGAGAACGTTGGACGAAGCTGGAAAGGTTAAGTTCATAAATGTCTCTGGGAATCATCTTCAGATATCTCATAAGGACATGAAGAAGTATATAGCGCCTTATTTGGGTGACATGTCTGAATCTCTCTCTCATCAATGGTTCCCAACAGTTAGGGACTTCTTCGTTGATCTGATTGGTCTCAGAGATGATCAGCTTCGGCTTGTGTTGGATTCTGTCTAATGGGTGTTAGTTACTTGCTTTACACGCCACGTTATGATCGCTTTGTAGAAAACCCATTAACACTCCCTATCTCAAGACGTGTATTGTTTACATTATTATGTGATTATTGTCCTATATTTATGGTAAATCAAACATGTAAGTCATTAGAAATGGACAAGATTTACGTACCAAGACATAAAGAGTACTTCTTCTTGTCTCCCAACAGAAAAATCTCCAGAAAGAGAAACCAAATTACAAAGTCCTAATGTCACACACAGAGCAGTGAGAAGCACATCTGTTTCATTGTTTTTCCTTCGAAGACAAGTCTCGAGTGGTCGTTGATCTGATCGGCATAGCCTGCCTTGGCACGGTTATGTTCGGCTTAGTTTGGTTCACTTCTATATTTGACATACAGGGTGTTCTAAGTAAAAGACTTCACTATCAAGCTAAGACCTCAAATCCTATACTGATGCCTTTAACATAATAATAATCGATTTTATTTTGAAGATTCGGCCTGGTGATGCTCGAGATTACGAAGGACGATTTTGGCAAAGATCCGAGCCTCACGAGGTACGTTTGAAGCCGCAGCTGCAGAACGAAGGACTCTTGCTGCTCCAGCGTTCTGCATAAGACTTGCATGGTGCAACGCATGGCGACCCCCTGGTATGGTGAACTGAGAATGAGAAGGATCATTGGTTAGGTCTATTAAGCAGTAGATTTCAGATGCATTGATAAACACACAAATACCTGGAGAAGGGCAAATGCAGCACATGCTTTGAGTATAGAAGAAGAATTACGTAACATTGCTACAAATCTTCCAATTTCGGCGCCACTGCGAAAGAGAGAGAATGAATCTTTGAATCATTTGTGATGAAATGGAGGAGTAAAGTTATTGAAGCAAAAGTGAAATGTATGTGTTGACCTGCATCTCAAGTGGCCGGCTTCTTGAATGCGAGCCCTCTCTGTAACTTGAGCCAATGTAGTTGGGGCAGATGAAACAACAACAGCCGCAAATATTTGAGGATCCAAGAAGGTCATAACAAAAGCTTCAATGTGTTTTAAAGCCATCCTTCTGGCTCCATCTAAGCTAACACTTTTCGAATTGCTTTCTGATGAAGTCCCTATCAGAGCAAATTCATCCATCCTGTATATATATATTCGAAGGAATCACATGAATGAACCCATCAAGTATCCTTTTTAGCATAGCTAAAAGCTGATTTACCTTCCATCAAACATGTATGCCAATGCCAATGCCGCCATGAAGCGTGCCATTTTTGACACAGAAGAAGAACACAGATGAACAAGAGCTGGAACTCCCCCTTCCTCCACAATTCGAAGAGCATTCCCCGGATTAAAAGCAAGGTTCCACAGAGCTCCTGCTGCAGTTTCATGTACATCCTGAAAGTAAAGACAATGACAGCTGATGAGAAACAAATACTTCACAGCTTAGGTTTCCTTTCTACATAAGAACAAAACCCGCACCTCTGCTTCTGACCGTGCTAGAGCAATTAGAGGTGGAACGCCGCCTTCGCGTCCAATTGCAATGCTGATACGATCAAAAAGTTATTGAGAACAACGATTTATCCCACGGGACCTCACAAGGTGCGATCATAACATGATAACATTACAAGAAATTTGAGAGAAAATAAAGGAAGATTTAGAATGCCTATGCTTCATCTTTTCTCCGTGCCACAACAGAAAATGATTCAACAAAATTGAATAAAAGTGAAATCTCTTTAAAGCACTAATCTTCTCTCCCATCAAACCAACTAGTCGTTTATGTCGTAAAGGCATGAATGAAAAGAAGAGCATCAATGTGTACTAGATTTTGCATCTATTTAGTAAAAGCAAGTGACATGTACATGCCCATGGATTAGAATGGATTCAGAATGGTTGAACCTGTTTGCTTCTGAGACTGACAATCCCCACAGAGCACCAGCCGCCCTCTCTTGAAGACCTGTGGATGCATGTAAACATGACTGTGCAAGTGCCACCTACACAATCGGCAAAATGCGTTGAATTTGATCAGTGCCCAACCGTACAGCTGAACATAAGAGCGAAAGCTATATTTATTATCGCTATAAATAGAAACAAGCGTAAATCCTCCATTCAAAGGTTGGGCAAAGAGCCCATGAAAGGTCATATGCTACTTTACAGGTTAAGTTTAGAATAGAAAGAATTAAGGTGCACTAAATGAAACAATGACCAAAGAAAAGGAAGCATGACTATTTTACTGGCTTCGCAATGTAAGCAGGATAATTAAATATCAGAGTCAAAAGGATCGAAATTATGAAAAAAAGACAAATAAAAAGCATACCAAAGCTTCAACACCACCAGCTGCAGCTATGGATTCTCGGTTTTTGTCATCAAATGACAAATTCCATAAGGCCCCAGCAGCTTCCTGTCTAACACCTTCATGGGCTGATTGTGTAAGCTGAACAAGGGCTTCTAATGCACCTACCTCTTGCCCAACAGCAGCATTATTATTGTTGCTATCACCATGAGCAGCCAAGTTAGCCAAAGCACGTGCAGCCTGCAAATATAATCAATGGACCACAACCTCAATAACTCATCACTTTGATAAGAGACGAGCATAACCAAGGCTCTCTATCTTGTAGTTCTTGATTTGGTAGCAATCAAGAGTATTCTCATCTCTATCACACATCCACAGAATTGATAAAAATAAAGAGATTTAATCTTGACGACAAAATACCTGTTCTTGCACCCCTTCATACTTGCAGTTGCGAGCCAGCATCACCAGGGCATGTACACCTCCTGCCGTTGCAACTTCCATGCTGCATTTGTCATCAGCTGCCAAATTTGCTAAAGCCCCAGCAGCCCTTTCCTGATAACACACAGTCGTAAAATCCTCCATTGAATAGAACTCCCAAAAAACAAAAGGATAATGCATAGTTGTGGGAGAAATGGGTACCAGGACTCCATCACAACCACTTGGCCATCTAAATATAAGGTCAACTAAAGCCTTCACTCCTCCAGCCTGAGCAATAGCGTTCTGATGGATATAATACGAAACAACAATGGAAACATTATTTACAAGAGCGATAAGCGTGTTACTTTATAAATAATGAAAGTAAGATCAATAATAGAAGATGGTTATTATCGATAAATAAGTCGAGGAAGTAGTACCTTATGCTCTTCTCCAACTGAGAGATTCCATAGTCCACCAGCAGCTTCCTCAGCCACAAGTCTGTTCATGGACCTTGCTAAACTAGCAAGAATACTTATTCCCCCTTCCTCAGCAACAGCCTTTGCAACACTAGCATTTACTGACAAGTTTGCAATAGCCTAATATATATTTAACAAAACAAAAGTTATGCCACATTGGTCAATATTTGGGAGAAAGACCAAAACCTAATTAAGATCACTGAAAACAAACCTTTGCAGCTTCTGACTGAAGCCCTTCTCGCCATGATTTCGCAAGGTCAAGGAGGAGTCTGATACCTCCATCCCCCAAAACAGCTTCAGCCCTTCCACCATCTATACTGGCATTCTCATCATCAATAACGACAAAAGTTGCAAGTCCTGTTGCTGCCCTCTCTTGGACATCCTCTTGTGAGCTCTGCATTAAACTGAGCAACAATGGAGCCCCCTGATTCAGCCAGAATTGATCCAATCCTTGTGGGTTGCTCTCTGCAGTTCGTAGAAGCGTATGAGAAAGGACCCATTCAAGCCAATGAATAATTTCGTCGATGTTTTTATCCTTGGTTGTCAAACTTCTCCAGTATGAAAAGATATCCTTTGCTTTTTTTGTAGCGTCGTCAAATATAGAAGCTAGCCCATCGAAAATATTAGCAAAAAGAGCTAGCAAGACTTTTCCTTTGAATCTATTAGAGCCAAAACTTGTATCCTCTTCGAGGAAAGGGCAATTCAAAGCACACAAAACTTTCAAGCTTTGTGATGATGACAAAAGTCTTGAAACTGCGGTAGAACCAATATCAGTCCTTGACACATCCAAACCCGTCAATTTCGGGAGCTTATGCCACTTATTCGACGCAACTGACCACTTTATATTAGATGTCCCAGCAACAGAGAGGTAACGAACCGATACCACTTTTCCAAGTGCGTCCTCATCAATGTTAAGGCAATCTAAGAATCCAAGATCACTGAGTTGTGGACAATGTTTAGCCAAAGCTTCTATTGCCTCACAACTGACATCTCTTATTCCAGAAAGCCGAAGCTTTTTAAGTTTTGGACAGCAAAAGGCTACAGCTCTTATAGCATCACTAGTGATCCTCTCACAAAAGTCTGGCCCAAGTTGGAGACTCTCGAGGCTCTCATGACGCGCAGCAATCATGGACAATGTAGCATCTGTTATCTTCCTGCAATAGTCACCGCTTATTTCAAGTAGATGCCTCGCTTTGAGCTGTATAACGGCATCAGCTGAGTCGACCCCACGGAACCTAAGCTTCTGAAGATTACCGCACCTAGATGCAAGAGAAGCCGCTGTGGGAATGTCAAACTTGTGAGCACGAAGATCAAGCGAACTCCATAAACAGGAGGAAGCACCGAGGCCTCTCCATGTCCTACAAGTGGATGCTAAGCTAGCTCTATCTCGATAATTCAACCTTGTAAACAGCTGAAGCACTGTATCATATGGTAAGCATGTCCAATCCACAAAGCCATGAAGCTCAGGAACTAAATCATCATTGCTAGTCTCAGGATAACTTGGCAAGTCGACCTTATCCTTTCCCTTAGCTTCCACTCTTCGCCGTAGCCTACGACTCATATCCTGATCAGATATTACTTACTGTTGCAGCTTAAACCTAAATTCTATACGCACAGGCCGCAAATCGACCAAACTCGCCTGTCTATCCCACGACCTGGACCCTGATCACAAATCTTCAAAAGGGTATAATCATAGAGCAATACAGATCCTCAGCAATCATTGAACAATATAAAGATCACTCCGGACAAGTCACAGATTTTGACAATTTAACAATCCGATGGCTCCGAAAGCGAAAACCCAGTTAAGATACGGAATCAACGACACATTGCACGATACGTACAAAAGCCAATTCAATAGGGCGGTGAGTTGAGAATGGTCGCAGGCCTCGACGCAAAAACCCTCGAATAGAAAGGAAGAGAAACCTTACGGGATTAGAGAAACAAATCCATGGCCTTTCTAATCGATTAGCATTGGCAGAAAATCGATGAAGATGAGAAAGTGAAAGTAAAAGGTGGGAGAGAATTGAGACAAAAGGGAAACTAGACAAGAAGAAAAGCCAAACCCTTCAAAGTCATTCGTCGAAGTGTCTGTAGGGAGATTGGGGAATTGAGGCTGATGAGATGAATTTTGCAGAATGAGGGTCGGGGCTTTTGGGATGCTATGAATGAAACTAACAGCTCATATAAGAAAATTGGAGAGAAGCATCAATCACCTCCTTTGCACGGTACATTTATATTACCCTCAACATCATTTCATCATCATCCTCCTCCTCCTCCTTCTTCTTTTTTTTTTAAATTACATATATATAATTTTTACCATAATTAAATCAATTTTATATCATTTACTATTTTCTCTTACAAAACCATTGCATTATTTCTTGGTCTCGAAGCTATTGTTTCATCATCCTCGTCAGTTTCGGTCTTATTATGAATTTTTTATGCTTTCAAAGGTTACATGTTGGAAGCATGAGGTAAAAACATAATATTATTTACTCGTAATCTTATAACTATTGTTATTATTAATGTTTAGATTAGTATCCTTTTTCTAATGAGAGATTTTCAAGAGTGTTACTTATTTGTTATCATTACATTTACTTAATGTTGGATCTGTGTGATCAATTCCAAATATCTATATGTAATTTTTATCTTTATTCTCCATTCATTTTTATTTAACTCATTTTAAAAATCTTATAAATAACTAAAAATTATTATTCAAAATATATTAATTTTTAACTCGTGAGTTGAAAAAATATCTTTCATTAAATGAAATTTGGATAAGAAGAATACATAATAGATCATAATTTTCGTATTTTTTTAAAAAAACCTAATAATAGAAACGACTGTGGTAATGTTCTCTAAATAGAAACGCAAATGTTGTTATGAGATTATTATATTTTTTGTTTGGATTTTAAATGATTGGACCAAAATCAATGTTTGTTTTCACCTCTATTTTGGGCATATTATATTAGCATCCATTAAATTCTAAAGATTTTATTTGCATGTATTGATTAGAGCAAGGAGAAATAAAGTTGACTATGATAAATGTATAATGTCATTTTATGAATTAATGGACTTCTCCAATTTCGTTACTTACAACAATAATTTTTCTTTCTTTTGTTTTTTCTCTATAAACTAATATTACGTAACAAAATTCTAAAAAACGAATCACGTTAAACCTCGTCGAAAAATATACGTAAACTTGAAAAAAACGAAAATAATACAACAATCGTTTTAGAAAACTCTCTTTGTCAATGCATTGGATAATTATTACTATTTCAAAAAATTTCAATTTTTTCAAGATATTGTAGAAGGTTATATATGATATCATGCACATCTCATCTCTAAATCACTATATCGCATTCAAACTACATGGCTTTTTTTGTCTATTTTAGTTTCTATTTGTGATAGATCAATTAACCTTTTAAAAGAGCAACAAACTTTTTATATGTTAAATTAATAATATTAATACCATAATGCAAAAAAAGGGAATTTTTCGAGGAGAATTGCCGTTGTTGCCAAACGTTGAAGTCCAACAGGAAAGTTTCTTCCCTTTTTGGTATTATTTGGCTGTTTCGTGATATATTGCAAAAAAAGGGGTTGAAATTAGGGTAATAAAAACAATAGGGGGAAACATAGAAGAAATAAGAAAAACTGGGGTGGTTTTAAGTAACTTTGACGAACCACAGCTTCGGAACCGAACCAGAGCAAGCGTGTTCGTAGTTCGAACAGAAACAATACAATACAAAAACAAAAAAACAAAAGCCATGCGCACTCAAAACGTGATCAAGACAATAACTACAAAGAAACAATCTTGAAAAGATGACAAAAAGGAGGAAACTTTACATGATCTTTCCCATGATTATCATACATTCATCTCTTTCGACGCCATTAAAATGATAAACAAGCATCCACTCATCTATATATAATGCTTATACGCGAAAAAGATTCGATTTTTTCCTGTAAGGTCTTAAGCTGTGCAGATCAAAGTTGTAAAGAAGGAGGTTATATTACTTGGAAGTTACGTGCATATGACGTCAGAGTAAAACCCTATTGTTCTTCTCTGACAATTCTGGATGCTGAGTAACTCCACATCGAAAACTTCAAACTGCTTCGAGCTGAAGAAGGTGGAAGGTCCCACCTAAATGCAGGCATTGAAAGCAATTCATGGATGCAGTGATACTGTTAATACTGTTTTTTTTTTTGGATGTCTTAAACGGGTAAGTAATGCTGGAGCTTTCCATTTCAGATTAAGTTAGGTTTCCGAATGAAGAACTAACCGGAGGTCCCAGTTCTGGAGGGATGATAATCCTTCTTCTCCCACCGGGTTTCATGTCACGAATTCCCATTTCAAATCCTGTTTCAGTCGAAAACATTCTTACGTGATACTTTTACTAACATCATGACAGTTTTTGATTCCTTTAGTTACCTGGAACAAGTGCATTGGTACCTAATCGAATCTTAGCAGGAGAACCCTGTAAATAGCTGCTATCTATTCGTCTACCTGATTCATTGTATCCAATATAATGAAAAATCACCTGCCAAATATGATAGAATCAATCAAGGGCTTTGTTCATTTCCAATATATCATCGTGGAGATGCGTATAAACGCGAAACCAAGAGCTTCAAAGGTGCTACTTGGCTCAATTACCAAATCTCGAAAGAAACTTAATTGAACAAACTTTAAATGAATGCATGAATTAAGAAGAACCTGTTGACCATCCTTTGGGCAATCACCTTTACCGACATCAAAATCACGATATATAAGGCCTGAATCACACTTTACATAATTATCTGAAGTCACTACCTTCACCTCAAAACCTGCAAATACAACAAGCAATGGACACCACATTCGATATTGCTTTAAAGATTGAATTCACGACGGTGTTTAAGAGGTAAACTTAAGCTTAAAGATTGAACTGATGAAGAGGTTTAAGAGGTAAACTTAATCTTAAAGATTGAAGTGAAGAGGTTTAAGAGGTAAACCTTCTCTGATAAAATTAGGAAACTCTTCAGGAGCATTGTTCTCTTTCTGAATTCTTTTGTTCTGTTCTAACAGCCGACGCTCGTCATAAGGGTTCTTAATCTTTGTCTTTGCAAATGAAGAACAAGTGGGAAACAAACATGGTGAAACCAAAACTGAAACAACTAGTCTCCGGCTTAAGCTGTGTTGAGAAGACTGACATATCTCATTCTCCGACAAGACACTGCGGTGAAAATCTCATTTTACTTCATAATTATCAAAACAAAACACAAACACAAACACGAATCTCCCTTACCTTTGATGTTTTGTCTCGTCGGTTGAGGAACGACAAGAAATCAGTCGTTTAACTTTAGATGACAGAATTCCATCTACATGGAGCGAGTGAAATACCAAGGTATACTCAGTTTCCGGTGGAGAAGCATTATCATTCATGACGATCATACGCTTATTATCACTATTGATTGCCCATCGTTTTTCATAAATCAAGGAAAAATCCCGAGTAATTGTGAAATACTGAGCTTTAATTCGTCGATTTCAGAGAGAGAGAGAGATAGAGAGAGAGAGAGAGAGGAGACTCACAGGACAACGAGGGGCTGGAAGAGAGAGGAGTTGAGGAAATTGTCACCATGGCTTCTCTCTCCGGCGATACTGCCACCGAAGATGTTATCCTGCGTTTATTTCATGGATAATACCGTTTACCCCCCTCTCTCTTTTCATTTTTTTCTTTTACTCCCATTATTTCTATTTTGTAATGTAACTTCACCGTTATGTTTTTATCATAGTTTTAATTCTGACCCCAAACCTTTTATTTTAGGGAAAATGGCACATCGAGAATTCCTCTTAACAATAAAATTTCATATTTACTTTGCTAAGAAGATTTTTTTTCTCAACTTAACAAAAATAAACAGATATTCAAATTTTTTTTTTGAATATGTGTACAATTTACTGTAAACTTTTTTTTCTTAACTATAGGATAGAATTCGATAATTTATCTAATTTACGTATAAAAAAAATACCACGTTAATCAAAAGAATCGCAACTTTCTTTGTAAGAATGAAATTGCATAGATAATATAACTTAGATCCCTTGATAATATGTTTATTCTAATTTATCCACATAAATTCAAATAGTATCACGAGCGACCAAAATGAGAAAGTTTTTATATATATTTATTCATCGATCGTTCAACAATATATAGAATTTTAGGTTAACCTAGTCAACCACAAAATAAGGAAATGGAAAACCGTTTGGAGCAAAGTTAGCGATCGGTTTAGTTAACTTTCCGTAACAATCGCCTCAAGTTGGTGTGTGTAAGTCACGAACGCCCAACTTGCTTAAGAACAAATCGAATTCCTTCCGCACCGAGTGCTTTAGTAAAGATGTTCGCGAGTTGTAGTTGAGTTGAAACATGTTTTGTGGTGATCACTTCTTCAATAATAGCATCTCGAATGAAGTGGCAATCGACCTCAATGTGTTCGGTGCGTTCATGAAACACAGGATTCGAACTGATGTGTAATGCGGCTTAACTGTCTCAATAAAGCCACATCGGTCGAGAGTGAACGACGCCCATGTCCTTTAGCAATGCCTTGATCCATATAAGCCTGCAAGTCGTCATCGCCATGGATCAATATTCTGCTTCCGCGGAAGACCGTAAGATAACATTTTGTTGCTTGGTCTTCCAAGAAATCGATGAATATCCCAACTGAATAAATCAATCTGTTAAAGAACGTCGAGTAATCGAACAACCTACCCAATTTGAGTCACACCAGCCATATATCTGAAGATCGGAGTCGGAACGTAGAAGTAGACCTTGGCCCGGATTACCCTTAAGATAGCGGACGACTCTGAGTGTCGCCTCCTAGTGTGCCCGACGCAGAGACCGCATAAACTGTGATAGGATCTGAACAAAATATGATAAATCGGGACGAGTAACCACCAAGTAGATTAAGCGACCAACTAATCTAATGTAAGCTGTCGGGTCGTTAAATAATTCACCATCGGCAGACATTAAGTGATGGTTTTATTCTAGCGGAAAAGAGACCGACTTAGCTCCCAAAAGGTCGACTTCAGAGATGATGTCCAATGTATATTTTCTTTAACACAAGTAAATACCAGTACGATTACGTGCAACCTCAATACCCACGAAGTACTTAAGAAGGCCGAGATCTTTCATATGAAAATAAGACGATAAATACTTCTTGAATGTTGTAATGGCGATCGTAGAATTACCCGTAATGATCAAATCATCGACATAGATCAAAACATGTAACCTAATACCTCCAACAGAAAATATGAACAATGAGTGGACTGAAGAAGATTTCGGAATCCATATGATCGAACGGAGGATGTAAGCTTTGCAAACCAATAACGAGGTGCATGTTTAAGTTCGTATAGAGATTTTCGAAGACGACATACAAGAGATGAGTCGATCGGCTGAAAACCCAGAGGAGGCTTCATGTAGATACACATCCATCTGTTGCATTTCCCAATCACCAGCATATGCGACGCCAGAAAAAGTCGAACAATGATAATTTTTCCACATGTGCAAATGTTTCTTCATAATTAATGACTTCAACTTGATTATTTCAAAGAATGACCAAACGTGTTTTATAGCGTTCTATTGACCAATTGAAGCAATACTTAATTTTAAAAACCCATTTGTTGTCGATTGCTTTCTTTCCGGAGGCAATCAAATGAGTGTCCAAGTTTCATTATTTTCGAGTGCTACAATCTCCTCACCCATAACCTTTTTTCCAATCGTTATTAGCTAATGCTTCACGGTAAGATCGCGGTTCACGACCTGTCGTGACTGCGGCGAGAAAGGTACAATTTTTTGGTGCAAAGTTCACATAACTAACGTACCTATGTATTAAATAAGACAATGTTGGAGCCACAGATGTGTCAGAATCAGTATGCACTGTGTTGATGATGAAATGCAATCGTGTGGATTGAGTTTTAGATCGTTGGCCTATGTCAAGAGCTTCGGGCAGTGCTTCGGTGGTCGTAACCAATTCATTCAAATAGTAGTCTGAGGAGCCGGTTTGGGAACCCCCCCCCCTCTAAAGGTCGAACCACTGTCTATAGAAACAGGTTGTGGAGATTCTCGGACCATAGGAGCCGTAAGAGATAATACATGGACCGAAACAGAACCAACTTCATCATCATCCGAGACCAGCCAAGTCTAATAAGAAAGGCATGTAGCAAAAGGAAAAAGTTCCTCGGGGAAGATGACATCACGAGAAACGAAGAAAATTTCTTGGTCGACAACGTACAAACACCACCCTTTTTTTACTTAACGGATATCCCATAAAAATACACCTATGGCTTCGACGAGCAATTTATCACCATCGGTGTCTTGATTATATGAATAACAAAGACAACTAAAGACACGTGAATGAGAGTATGTAGTTTCAGCCTTCGATGATGGGAGATGGCGTACGGTTGATAAGATGAGCAGTCACTAAAACACTTTCTCCCTAAAACTGAATCGGAAAATTAGCTTGAAAAAACAAGGAGCGAGCAACATTCAAAATGTATCTATATTTTCGTACTATCCTTCCGTTTTGCTGTGTTGTTCCGACGCACAAAGTTTGGTGAACAATCCCTTCATTGCGGAATAATTGGCCAAGACACATAAATTTTGTCCCATTATCGGAACGAACTATCTTAACTTGAGTATTAAATTGTCGTTCCACCATTTCTAAGAACTGTCGAACATAAGTCGAAACCTCGATTTTAGATGCCATCAAATAAATCGATTGTCATCGTGAGAAGTCGTCGACTATCGTCAGAAAATACTTGGCTCCTGAAAAAGATGGTGTCCAATAGGACCCCAGAATGTCGCAATGTATAAGCTAAAAATAGATGTTTTTTTATTTAAACTTTCGAGAAAATAATCTATAGCTTGTTTTACGTAGATACAAATTTCTCACGCCTTACTTAAACCCGTAGAACCAGAGGAAAAACTCAAATATGAAATCAAATCTAAAATCTTCAGAGCAGAATGCCTGAACCGTTGATATCATGTTTTTTTTAGCAAAGACCACGAGCATGAACTACTGTCGTCACCACACCCCCGCGAAAATAATGCAATTTGTCCCGTTGCGCTTGCACACCCTCTCCAATCAACATCTTGGTAGTGCATTCCTAAACGACGTTAGCAAATTACACTATACAATCACTTTGTTCCAATAGTTGCGATATGCATATAAAATTGAAACTGAGACCCTCAACGAAAAATACATCCTAAAAAATCAAATCAGGCCCAAGTTTAACTGTCCCTCTTTTTGTCGCAACACTACTTCGCCCATTCGGCAAATAAATCAGGCACATATCCATCATAGAAAAATCCAATAGACAAGAGTAATTTCATGTCATGTGGTGAGAACATCCGGAATCCATAATCTAAGAAATAGCAACAGATGTCTTACCGGTCTCATTTTCGGTCGCGCTAATTTTATTGGCATTGAGCAAGGCAACAATTTGCTTCCATTGATCATCGGTAACACCACTAACAGCCTAGCAGTCGAGAGAAGTGATTTTGGCCGAGGAAGAAGAATCACTATAAGCAATAAGAGGAGTTTGTGCCATGTTCACTCCAACTGGAAATGAGTAGCATCATCCTCGTCCGAAAGAAGCATTCGCGAGAGTCCCGCCAAAAGCAATTGCAGGAGGAAATCCCTTGCCTTGACCTGTGCGAATTCGGGGTTTGTCCCCGCACCATTCCGGGTAACCCAAAATCTGAAACATGAGTCGGTAAAGTGTCCCAAACGTCCGTAATTCAAACATCGAATTTTAGTTTTTTCTTTCGACGATCAGCGCGATGGAGGGCCGTTGAAGGATCTCCCTATTTTTACAGAGAAGCCATAGCAGGTTCGCGGTCATCGGGGGAAAAACCCAGCTTGGAGACACTACGTGCACTTTCATCTTGCAACACAATGTTGTACACGATTTCAAGATAAGGAATTGGATCGCGAGAAAGGAGCGTGGATCGAACAACTCCAAATACAGGTCATCCAAACCCCTCAAACAATCATTTACTTTGTCTTCGTTCCTATCTCGTTCGAGTTATCCCATAAGTCCAAAAGTTCAATGTCTGCATGTATATACGCGAAGAGGACGCGCATTATTGAGATCACGCCAAATTAGGCTCAACTTCTCGTAATATGCATCAATACTCAGTCCCTCTTGCATGCCATGAGCAAGCTTAGACCGAAGACGTTGGATACGAGTTCCATGCTTAACGGTAAATCTACTTTGCAAGTGCTCCCAAAGATCTCGTGCCTCCTCGCGATGAGTCACATTGGATCGCAGTTTCCGCTCGATCGTGTTCTTGATCCATGGGACAACCAAGGAATTATTGATTTCCCAATCTTCAAAATTCAGAGAATCAAACGATGGTCGAGGAATCTTATCGTCGAAAGATCCAAACTTCTTTATGGATTTTAGAGCATGACGGATATTGATTGCCCACTCATTGTAGTTTCACCACAAAGAAGAGGTTGAGATAGTATGAGGTCGGGGTTGTCGCTCGGAGACAAACCATAAGGTGAATTCATCCGTCGGGGAATAGCAGAGCCATCGAGAGTGGCTGGGATCGGGTTCGAGGTAACATTCGATGAATTCGAGTTTTCGGTAGAAGGCATTATCGAGAAATAGTATCGAGATCAAAGGGCAAAGTCGTCGGTTGTTTGTCTTGTGTGTCGTCGGTCGAAGGACGTTCCCGGTGAGGATAGGTTGTTGTTGTTTTCTATGGTCGTCGGTCGAGGAAGTGTGTTGGGTCGGGTGTTTGATGAAGTCTGCCTTGGAGATCTATCGAGAAGGTCTGTCGAGTCTGGACTTGGTCGAAGATCTGAGGTCTGTCTGTCGAGGATCGAAGAAGATGATGGACAATCTGTTGTGATCGAAGGTCTAAGGTTTGTCCACCGAGGGTTGAAGATCTGGTCTCGGTCAGTGTCGGTTGTTGCTATTTTCGTGGTTGTTGTTTTCGCCGAAAAAAATCTTTGATGATTACGTTCGTTGAATTGTCATTGGCTGGAGGAAGAAGATGAACAATACAAATTTGTTTTCGAGCTCTGACACCATATCACGAGTAGCCAAAATGAGAAGGTTTTCGTATATCTTTATTCATCGATCGTTTAACAGTATATAGAATCTTAAGTTAACCTAGCCAACCACAAAATAAGGAAATCGATCGTTTAACAATATATCGAATCTTAAGTTAACCTAACCAACCACAAAATAAGGAAATGGAAAACTGAACAGAGCAAAGTTACTGATCCTTACCCTTACCGATCGGTTTAGTTAACTTTCCGTAACAAATAGTGCAATTTAAACTTGCATTTTAGTTTCACAACCAAAGAAACCTTGGAATTATACAATAAATGTGGAAGCAAATAGTGTTGTACACAGAGGGTGATTTCGGACAGAAGAATGCTTCTTCTTTACCCACAGAGATCATCAAGCATCAATTCGTAAATAAATTAATTACCAATTAAAGAAAAAAATATCACAGAAAATCACCCATTGAATTCATCACTGTGTCATCTCAAATGGCTACCACTTATAGTACCAATACCTCTCGGCAGTTCACCGGACGACAGTTTCTGAAGCCTTATCTGTTCACGAAACTTGGCAATGAACTCGCCCGCCTTTCTGTCTACCTCATTAGGGTCAGTCCCAGCATCACTAACGCTCCCTCGACCACTTTCTTCCTCTACGTTTACTCGAGGTTGCTCAGCTTCGTTCTCTTCAGGATCCTCGTCATCTCCATTATCATGCATCATCATCATCATGTAACTCTTAGAACCCTCTTGACCTCTTCCATTTTGGTCTTCCAAGTATCTCGCCTTTGATTTAGCTTGAATATGACCAATATTTTCTTGGCTTGTTTCATTTGATATGTCATCTTGTCGTTGGCTTCTCAATCTCGATCTTCCTCGTTGTTCTGCCCAGTCATCAGACGATTCCCCATCCGCATAACAACTCGATCTAATGGTCCTAACAGACTTTCCTCTCACAGATACTTTATTGCCAGCTTTCCCAGAATTTGATTCCCATCGCAGAGTAGAGCCCGCTTTCATCTCCTTGTTACCAAGACGGTCCCTTCGTCTAGACCTGCTTAAATCTACCGAATCATCCTCTGAGTTTTCCTTCACATCTTTGTCCAAAACAAGGCCACAACCTTCAAGCCTAGAATCCATCACATTGCTTGAAACTTGAGCACTCATCGGTTGGGATGGTGCACTTTCAGGACAACACTCAAGCAACTTCTTGTCTTGTTCATAACCTTCTGTTCCTGTTTCTACAGAGCCTTGATTCACTCCTATCCTCTTTTGTGAATTACTCCTCAATTTTCCCCTGGGATTATTCGCTTCCTCCTCCCAGCCTCTCGCTTTAGTGTCCTCAAACAAACTGTCAAAGCTCTTTTGCTGAGGATGCCATCTAGTCAGGGGATCACCACCAGCTACAGAATCAGGAGGATAAGATTTGCGGGAATTGTTTGCTTTTTTTATTTCTTCACCCGTTAATTTTAATGATCTAGATCCCAGCTCTTTCCTAGTGAGGAAGTCTGTTCTCCTACAAATAAGTTTACCCTTATCAAACTCCTCTTCAAATCCTCTCTTTTCATCCTCTTCAAACAAAGAACCCTCGCTATAACGTCGAGAATGTGACAAGCCTCTATACGTATCATCGGGAACTGACTTTGGTGACGGAGGAGAGGTTGATGGTGATGCAGAAAGGGATGGTGAATTAGACCGTGATGACCCGTGGAGAGACTGTCCCTCAGCCAATTCCTCCATGTTTGAATTTAATGACTCTGCCGAAACAGAATGTGAAGGCGAGAATCTACTCTGAGTATGAGATACAAAACTAGCCTGAGAAGAAGATGATGAGGTAGACCGGGAAGATCCTGATTTGAGGGTCTCAAACTGTGGCTCATCAACTGGAAGAGGGGTAAAATGTGAAGGATAAATGCCGTTTCTCGAATTGTCTCGGACTGCCATTCTTTCAGATCTTGGATGTGGTGGAACAGGCGAAGATGGAGCCAAAACCTCATCAAACTTCTTCTCCAATCCCACATAACTAAAAGAACCACAGTCCTCCTCCACAACTCCATTATAATCTCCAGACAAAAAATTACATCCGGGGGCTTGAGTATCTCTCAAAGCTGACCTTAAACTCCTGACCGGCAAACCCAACGACTTGTGCCCGGTGTAGTCATCAATATCATAAGATGGTCGAGCAACTACAACCTTAGATCTTCCTAGAAAATACTGCGAATTCCAAGCTTGGACTTGATTTGTTTGACCATATTCAACTATATCTTCCTGTTTATTTTCAACAACAAACGACCCAGATTTGTTCTCCGAAGTTGGAATACTCACATTGACCGAGCGATTCTCATTCCTCTCGTCAAACTCAGACTCGTAATCGAAAAATGAGGAAACGTGGAACATTCTAGATAGGTAAGACAACGAAGACTCGTCAACATTACTTGCCCGAAATTGCAAATCGACTCTCGAATCCACATTTCTACGGCTAAACAGGCCATACGACACGGCAATGCCGACAAAGAGAAGGTGAATCAGCTCCCAAAACTTGGTGAGTAAAGTTTCCCCGATAAAATCGGGCGCCTGAGAAGGGAACAACGGAAGGGCGAGGAGAAACAGAGCGAAGAAGACGGACTTACATAGGAAGCTGCTGGTGCACGAAGACCGCGGGGGCTGTTGGGCGGAGGAGACAGGCGGCGACTCTCTGGCGAGACACGGGGAAAACCGACGCTTGGTGTACGGATTCGGAGACGCCATTGATGAGATGATGTGGGGATCGCTAGGGTTTGAACTTGATGAAGAGTGAGACAGATGTGAAATGGGAATTAAGGATTCATTGATTTGGCGAAGAAAGGAAGACTTTGAAGCCAAGTAAAAGACACAGCGACAGTAAAGCTGCAGACAGAGAGAGAAAGAAAAGAGAGTGAGATAACGAAGACTATCCAAAAAAAAAAAGTAGCCGTCTGTATCATGACCGTTGGCAAAATTTACGGATTTGACCTTGACCGTCTTTTGGTGGGTCCCAGGTGTACCATGGTATCAAAACGACGCCATTTACATTTTCTATTTAGTTTTAAAAAATATTTGTTTATTTTATGGGAAAACCGCCTATTCCAATTAACTTTACCATTTTACTATTCCCCTGAAATTTTCTGTTCATTTTATTCCCCGCTAAACTATCACTATTCATCCCATTTTCCTTTGAACTTTAAAAATTCATCCTATTTCTCCCTCCGTTAATTTCCTGTTAAATATTTTTAAAACAACCTATTACCCCCTAAACTATATCATTTCCAACCTATTCTTCCCGAACTCTATGAATGTCAGCCTATTTCCCCTCGAACTATATGAATTTCAGCTTATTCCTCCCCAAACTATATAAATTATAGCCTATTCCCCCCAAACTATATAAACTATAGCCTATTTCCCCCCGAACTATATAACCTATAGCCTAATTCCCCCCGAACTATATAAACTATAACATATTTACCCCCGAACTATATAAACTCTAGCCTATTCCCCCGATCTATATGATTTTTCTAAAAGTAACATATTTTCTTTAATTTTAATGTATTATTAAACTTTTTATATTACAAAATATTAAAATAAAAAATACTTTAAATTCTAAAAATTACAAAAAATTTTATATGATTTTTCTAATTTTAATATAACCATATTTCACCCAATTTTTAATCGATTTCACTGAATTTCAACCCGATTTAACCGAATTTTCACTCTGTTTCACTCAAATTTAACACGTTTTCACCCAATTTTGACCCAATTTCATCCAATTTTTATTCAATTTCATTGAATTTCAACCCGATTTAACCGAATTTTCACTCTATTTCACTCAAATTTAACATAGAGTTCACGCGGGGGGGGGAATAGGATGAGTAGTGATAGTTTAGTGGGAAATAGGATGAGCAGGAAAATTCATGGGGGAATAGGATTAAAGTGGTAAAGTTCAAGGGGGGAATATACTGTTTTCCCTTATTTTATTGATGATAGATTTAAATTCCATGATTTTTTTAAGAAAATAGTAAAAGTAGTATTAATCGCGTTTCATGTGGATTAGTATGAATACATTATATTTAAATTTAACATATATTAATTAATATACATAGAAATACATTAATAGTTTGGTAGGAGGGAAAAAATTTAAACATAAATATATACTTTTATTACACATTATTAAATATTTATATACAACATTTGTTATTTTTGTTTTACTTTTACCATTATCATCTAAAATAAATATTTTTGTTTTACTTTTACCATTACCATCTAAAATAAATAATTTCAATCTTTGTTTAGTTTTTACTCTTAAAACTGCG
Source organism: Gynandropsis gynandra (assembly GCA_036759665.1). Lineage (NCBI taxonomy): Eukaryota > Viridiplantae > Streptophyta > Magnoliopsida > Brassicales > Cleomaceae > Gynandropsis > Gynandropsis gynandra. The sequence goes on from CM071861.1 coordinate 37,846,822, forward strand.
ATATATAATTGTTCGTGACTGAAAACTAGTTTTGGTAAGTATATACATACTCGATTAATGATTTGTCATTGGTTAATTGTCATTGCAAAACATAAACATTATAGGACATTGTTTTCGTTTGAAATGAAACGGTAAAATTGTGTTAGTAATGGGAATTGAGGAATAAATACTTTATTGTCTGCGTGAATTCCTGTTTTTATTTGACCTTATATCATATTGTTACCTAATTGCATTATTTAGAGTCGAGTTCCATTAGATAACCCAAACATTTGATCGATGTTTTGTAGAAGTATAATGGGTGTTTCTTCTTTTAGTATTAAAAAATAATTAGGAATTCCTGTCCTGGATATTTCAAACTGTTCAAGAATTTTGTATTATATAATTCGCATGTTTCATTTTTTATTTGAATAATTATTACATAATGAATCAGAGCTTAGATATTCTCTTGAACAACCGGGAATTTTTTATATAAGCGTTTCATTTATTCTAACAACGATCTCATTTGTGGGACATAATATTGCTCGGTCTTGAAAAAAGAAAGAGTTTTGATATTCAGTTTGAATATTTGGGTAAACATGATTTGCAATACTCTCAATTGGATATGATCTTTGTATAATTAATAAATCTTCAGGCACATCAATCAAGCATTATTCGTTATTAGGTTCAGATAAATTTCCATCTCCTAATTTTAATATCCAATCATAAAAAGCTTACAAGTCATCTATGTTTGAGGAGTCAATATTCATTTGCAATCGCATGTTTTCAGTTAATTTCAATACACGACAGAAATTCCAGAGATAAGAAGAGTTTATACATGTCTATTTCCTTTTGCAATATCTGGTAAAATCTGGCAAAAATCGCTTCCAAATATTATTGTTTTGCCCCCAAAGGATTTTTTCTTTAAAAATTATTTATTGAACCCATGATATCTTTTATACTTTTGTCTACAGCTTCAAAGCATTGTTTATGAATCATTGAAGCCTCGTCTCATATTATAAAGTATGTTTGTTTTATAAGATATGATAAGTATGTCCTCAATTTAATGTTACAAATTGAATCTTCCTTAGTATCTATTGATATTGCAAATCGCGAATGCGCTATATGACCTCCTTGTAAAGTTATGCAATATCACTGGAAGTAACGTTTAGAATAATATGTTTGCAATATCTTATTGCTACTAATAATGTTTTCCATAAGAAAATTTTTTCCAGTTCCTCCATGTCCATATAAAAAAATACATATCTTTTGTTTTGGTCTACTGCATTCATAATCTCGTTATAAGTTTAACATTGTTCAGTTGTGAGCTACAATTTAAGATTGATAAATTTCGTTTTCATTTTGTTTTGATCATAAGGTAATTCTTCAGATATTAGTTTATTTATTAATGATTGGTTTTCAGCTTCTTTGGGATACGACATGGAAGAAGAATATTGTTTTAGAGATTGGTTATCTTTTGTAACAGTCGTTCTATTTCACCAAGTGTTGTATTTTGGATATCTTCATCAGCCATGGTAAGATCTGATATTCAAAACAGAAATATTTAAAGGTTTTTTAAAATTTTCTAGATAATTTGTAATCATTTGTTAATAAATATTCAAACCTAATAATTTCAGCAGGCGTCAGCATCTATATAATATATTGTCTGCTAAGAGTTGCCATGTCATAAACCACACATGTTTTGGGATGAAATACATTATGTTGTTTATAACATAGCTAACAATATTCGTGAATATACTGGAGATGCCCAATTGTTTGCTTATTTTATTGTATTTAAATATTCTTCATCGTCATCTAAATTCTTTGTAAATAGATTAAAACATTTCTTCAGAAATTATATTTTTTAATCTAATTTTTTAAATATATATATTTTAAAGTGAATTTATTCAAGAAATATTATCTATAAATTTTAATTAAAATTAGTTTAAACTAATTTTTATGATTAAATAGGTATAATATTAAAACTTTATTCAAATTTTTTTTAATGAATATGAATTTGACTTGACTATTTATTCTAAGTTAATTTAAACTAAATATATTATTTTTCAATTGTTTTATGTTTATATATATACAGTGAATGAAATTATTATTTTTATTTTAACTATTTTTACATTTATTTAATAATAATAATAATAATAATAATAATAATAATAATAATAATTAAAAAAATAATAACACAGTATCTTAAATTACTAATTTAATATTAAACCTAAAAATTATAGCTATATGTTTTTCCTTCTTGTCCTTTCCTCTTTCTCCTCCCTTCTTTTTAGTTTTCTTCTCTTTTTCATATATTTTTATTCTTCTAGTTTCATTTCATTGTAGTCCTTTCCATACCAAACTTCTTATGCTAGACTATCACCTCCATATGTTGCCAACATCCACACAATCGGTATCCCTTCGTCAGCTTTATCCTCACTCTCTTTTCTACACTTCCATTCACTATCTCTTTCCATCGCTTTCATTTGTCGTCAACATCTTCACGGAACAGAGAAGCTAATAAGAAAAAATCTAGCAATCAACAAAAAAAAGATGGACGAAAATGATTGGAAAAAATCGATAGAAAATCCGCCTGTCTAAATGGTCACGAAATGGCAATCGAATGACAGAGAACTATACAAAAGGAAAACAACAGGAAGAGAAACCTAAACATATAATCAGAGGATCAAAATTAAGCCTAATTTGTAGGTGACTAAATCTACCCATCCAAAGTCTCAAAAGAAAAACCAATCCAACGGCTGAAAACAAAATGCAAGAGAAGGAAGAAAAAAGCTCTCCATCGAACGGTTAATACGAACGGATTGGATAAAATCCATTAACAAAACTGATAAATGTATACTGTACACGTGTGAAACACATCTGAATGGTACTGTTCATGTCTGCATGGCTTTTAATATAATATGAGTATAGATATAATCCATTGATTATTTCCGCGAAGCTTATGAAGATTGAATTTGATTCATTGTTTTTTTCTTTGGAAATTATCGATTACATTGGTTCAAAATACAATGAAATAAGTGGTCCCTCAAAAATTCATCGCAAAAACATGGCCCAAATACGTTAAAATGTGGACTATTTCTGGCCCAACATCATCTCGACCCATTTTTTGTTTCTCTCGAAACTTTAACATTGCTTCTAATAATTTTACATGCAGATTTTCAACCCCCTTTGTTCATCAAAATAACCCAACAAAAAAAAAACATAAGCCCTCCATGAGAAAAACATATATCGCATGAAACCAGCCCTCCTAAACATGCCAAGATCATCTAATATTTCTCCTAAAACCCTATCGAAAACACCACCTCTAAAGAGAACCGGCAGCAGGTCTTTGCTGAAGATGAATGGCAGACCACGGATTGACGGTCATTGGCCGTTGAGGGTTTGAATCGACCGCATTAAGGCGTCCAGTGATCAGTCCAGCGGCTGCAGAGGACGAATGCGGGACTGCCGAAGAGGAAGAAACAGCGACACGCTCACAGGAAGGGCACATGGTGAGAGTGGTGGGTGGGTTCATATGCATGTAAAGGTGTGGTGAGAGCTTTAACGCCCTCAGCTCTGCAACCTCTTTCTGCAGCCTCCGGTTCTCATCTGTCAGATTCTCACAACACCTCTTCAAGTATTCGCAGTCCACTTCCGTCTGCTTTAGCTTCGTCCTGTATTCACATGCACACGTTCATTATACGTTAAATCCAAATGCTGTCATAAATATTACAGAGAAGACGCAGAACAAGTTGAATATACATATACATATACATATACATATACATATACATATACATATACATATACATATACATATACATATATATAGATATAGAGAGAGAAAGAGAGAGAGAGCGAGGACAGGAAGTTGGGATAAAACAATGAAAGCAACCATAGATCGTTGGAAATCTTTTTGGGTCATAAAAGGACAAAATCATCTCCCCATCATAGCAAGTAATTACTGAGGTTTCTGACGTTTATTCGAAAGTACTATAATACCCCTGGATATGAAAGAGAATTACAAACCTTGCCCTCCTGTTCTGGAACCACACCTCCACTTGCCTCGGCGTCAGATTCAACTGCTTCGCCAGAGCCAGCTTTTGCTTCTGCAATGTGAATAAACCAATCCGTCAAACACTAAACACCAAGCACCACTAGAAAACAGCCTTCAAATATGTATAAATAACGGAAATGCCACTCACCGGATTCAGGGTACTGTGTTCCTTGAAAGTCTCTTCCAGAATAAGTGACTGTTCTTTTGACAACCTGAGTTTTTTCCTGGATCCGTCGCCGTTTCCACCGTCTTCTTCGTCGCTACCACGAGAACATGAAGCTCTCTCAGCGTCGTTTTCGTCGGCCCCACCTGGCCTTTCGCTCCTCTTCCCGCTTAAGCTTGAAACTGTGCTGTTTGGGGACGAAGCACCGCCGCCGTCTTCATCCACGTCCACCACGGCCGTCGCTGCAGACGGAGTACAGTTGACGTCTATTCCCCTGACCAACGATGGCCTCGCATCCGAGCTTCTGTCTGCAACCAAAAGAAAAACTATCAAAACACACAGATCGTAACATGAAGGGCTGCATGAGGAACATTTAGAGATCTTTCCGGTTGTCCAGATAACTAATTGACGTAACGACCCTAAAGAGTGTCTCGGATCTTAAAACACAGACGATCTAGAAATGAAAACTTGGATTATATTGAAAGAATAAAGTAAGTTTCTTTCTGTATTATCAGTAGAATACGATCTGATGCATGGGAACGGATTTCATTTAAAATCAGTTATTTCTGCACCCATGTTCAGAGAGAACATGCGGAAAACGGAAAGCTTTGGATGAGAGAAAACTTGGAAACGTAAAGAAAAGAAGAACAGAAATAATTACCAGAGGATTGAAAGAGATGAGTCCAAGAGTTGTGAATCTTATGAGGGTAGTCATTATGGTTCTGCAAATGAAGAGAAGAAGAAGCCGAAGGCATGAGGTTCAGCCTCAGAGAAGGCTCCTTATGATGAGCAAACCCTAAACCAAGGCTAAGCCCCAAACCTAAACCCAACCCATCATCTCTTTCAGCCATTCTCAAAGATCCACAGAGCTCTCCGGATTGACAAAAATATATATTTTTCTGAAAAAAATGAAGAAACTGGAGAGAAGATGATCTATGAACAAAGGGTGTGCCACTGCATCTACAATTGTGCAGCAGTACAGTTCAAAGATATGAATATATATACACAGATTTAGAGAGAGATAGAGAGAAGGACATAGGGTGTGGAAGTTTTGGGGTTTCAATGATGACTTGTGTCAGAGAGACCCCTGTTAGCTCAATGATGATATATACTGCCATCTCTGTCTTTTTTTAACTTAACCACGGTTAATAAAACCATAGACCTCTGGTTGGTTTCTTTTTTTCTTACCGCGGTCAAAAAGTTGACCCTCTTTGTCTCCTTTTCCGTTTTCAAAACACCGCTCTTTAATGCAAAGGTCAAAGTATGTATGTAACTCAGTAAATATTCAATTACAATGAGATTTTCCCAAGGTTTTCGTTAATCACGTTCCAATGAGCCTTTGTATTTCTTTTATTAATTGTAAAGTAATTGGCTTTGGGGCTTAAAAAGCAATCTCTGTGGCCTTCCACTTCCAAATGGCCTTTCTCTTCCGTTGACCGTTGACTATATTACAGAGCGGAGAAGAGAAAGACGTCTTAAAAGCTGTGGCTGAAACAGACCAGACGGTGCCATCCACGCGCCGGTTAGTCGGAAAGATAATAGGACGGGAAAAACAATCATATGATAAGATGATGATGATGATATGGCTTATTATTATCAATGTGACTCCATCTTCTGACACGTTTTTTAGTTTTTGTAACATAAAAATTAATATCAGTTCAACTTGATATTAATTATTTAGCATTACATAATCCTTGGTCGACAGAATGGAATTTCAGTTATGGAATAATTTGTAATCAGGTATGAGCTTATATAATATAAGTAGTATTTGATAAATTTATCTATTTAGTCTAACTTTGGCTTTAAATGAGATTCAAATCTATTAAAAAATTTCATTACATATAAATAATTTTTATTGATGAGAATTTTCCTTTTGTTTTTTTATTTTTTTTCGTTTTTCATTTTATAATTTTTCCAATATAAATGAAATAAGGGAAAAAAATGAAAATTAATCTTCAGTTCAAGCTATAACACAAAATTCAAAGTCGAAAATGATTTGTAAAAAAATAAATTATTGAATTTTTATAAGAAATGTGATGAAGAGAGAGAAAGTGTATTGGAAAAAAGGGAGAGATGCATGCAGATGGGACATACGTAGGGAGAGAGTGAGTGAAACGCGCGAGTGGGGGAGCGTGAGGGTAAGAGAAAGAAGAGGCGGTGGGCTCAAAGAGGGTATGGTGGTCAGGAGGGGGAGAGATACGGAGTCTCATTGATAGCTAACACTGACCCTATCCCCTGCATGGGTCACCTTTGAACCCAACATATATCTCTATGCATTTTAAATTTTATTTTTTTTATTTAATTTTTACTTTTTCAAATTTAAACTAAGAGAAACGATTTACTTAACCGAAAATATCACATCATAACATTATTTGTACATGTAAATTGTAAATAACTTTTGAATTTTATAATTACTGTTTTTAATTCATTACACATGACAATATACATGGATTTCAGATATTAGTTTTTCCTAAAATTAAGTGGTAGATTATATTTAATTTGAATGTAGTAATTAATTATATGATATCAGGTTTGCTTTGCTTCTGATAATGTCATCATTACTCTGCGTTCAGTTTTTTGAACAGTAACAGACAAGACAGGTCAGGTTTTGTTATTTAATTTGAACTTACCATCTTTCGTCACCATAAATGTCTGTCTTCTTCCCTTTTATTGCCCGCATTTATTTCCTTTTCCGATTTTTCAAAAATATATATTCATAACGTCTTTTCCTGTTCTCTTTTTTTTTTCTTTTTTTCACTACCTTTATTGCTGTTTTTTCTATATAAATTACCTTTTACGTAATTATTTAATTTCTAATATGTTTAACAAAAAATTAAGTATTTAAAAAAAAGGATTCTATTTGAGGACATATAGAAGAGAAAGTAACAAAAATTTATAAAGTCTGAAAATAATTTAAGTCTAAATAATTAAGGGTTATGATGGGATTATAAGAAGGAAGGGTTCAGATCTCAAGACAATCATAATTATTGTTATCATTTGTGCAATGAACATGTGATCACCATTAACTTCCACCCCTCTGTTGCTGCAGACTATGAGAAAATGACCCTTCATTCATTCCTCTTTATCACTGTTTTTTTTATTTTATATTCTTTTAATTATAAAGTATTAACATATTCTGATTGGGATTTGACATCTAAACGGGGGAAAATACAATACGGGTATCTGTGTATGTAATATTAATTTAATTGATTACCGAAATTCCATTTTTTTATGATTGTAAACAATTGGTGGAGTGGTGAGGGTGTTTGGCAATAAATAAGCAATATCTAAAGATTAGATATTTTCAAGATCGCACCGTCACCTAAAATGGAATGACACTTATAATTTTTTAAAATATTTTTTCTTTATTGTCTCTCTTTTCTATATCTCTCTTAATTTTTAAATAATAATTCTTTAACATAAAATTTATCGACCACCTCCATCGTTTGTATCTCGAAATTCCCGACGTTTATCCGTACTAACACTTTACTTAAAAGTTAAAACATAGTTGATGGCTCATCGATATTATATTGGTAGCGATAAAATAAATCAGTTTAATTATAATTTATAAAAGATATTTACACTAGTTGAACATTTGGATTTTAATGGATTATCACAATGTATAAATTTTCACCGATTTGTTTAAAATTAAACAATGTAATATTCATGTATTATTCGCATTTGTATGTACGTTATATTATTATTTCAATATTCTTTATAAATTTTAGTCAAACAATGTAATATTCATGTATTTTTCGTATTTGTATATACGTTATATTATATATTTCAATATTCTTTATAAATTTTAGTCAAACAATGTAATATTCATGTATTTTTCGCATTTGTATGTACGTTATATTATATATTTCAATATTCTTTAAAAAATTTAGTCAAACAATGTAATATTCATGTATTTTTTGTATTTGTATATATGTTATATTATATATTTCGATATTCTTTATAAATTTTAGTCAATCACCTAAATCATACAGGTTGTTTGGAATACGATACTCGGTGATGGCGATGAGTCGTAATATATGGGTTTAGGTTCTTTGCACTTAAGAAATAATAAATAAAGATTCATTGTACATATACAAATGTTCCAAAATATCGTACCAAACGTCAATTTGGTCCGACCAGTATCCGTATGATTCATAATATTTGTCATTCGTAATGATTCGAATGGGATAAATGATGAATTTATTGAGTGGGTGCAAATATAGAACAAAGCAAGAAGAATGAACAAGAGAGAGTGGATATCACGTGGGAGGCACAGGGGGATTCACGTGCAAAAGCACGTGGGAGGTTGTGGACGTGGCAGCACGTGGTCCCAAGAGACCACACTCGTGCGTTGTAATATTGTCCCTCCACGACCACTCTCTCACTTCTTTTACAATCATTGGATACTATATCTTCCCTCTTTCTCCTATTCACACACGCTCTATCACGCGCGTCGACCTCACTTTCCTACGACTGTGAAGGATATATAGTGTGTATGTGTATATGTAGACTTACGCTATACATGCTTATATAGCTCGCGTATGTGTATATAGCTCGTTGGAAAATACCATATTATATGATCTTGTCCCATAAAATAGTTATATTTTACTATAAAATTTACAAAAAAATATACTATATTTTGCGTTTGCATACTCTATGTAAGTGAGAATGCATATATTCTATCGTTTACATTCTCAATTAATAAGAAAAACATTGCAATGTTATCCATTGAAGTTTCGTTTATGTTTTTTGTTGATATTTTATGTAAAAGGTACATTTAATATATATATATATATATAGATGTATGGATGAAGGTGGATTTAAGTTTGATGCCTACATTTAGCAAAATTTTCCTTTTATTTTATAAAATTCGATGAAAGAAGAAAAAAGAGTTAAAAAAATAAAAGAAATAAAAGGAAAGGTTAATCATATAAAGAAAAGTAAGAAAAAGATAAGAAGGGGATCCGATGCCAACCGACCGCCAACCCAAATGTTTGGCCAATTATGAGCTTTGTAAGTTTGTGATACATGATTATTCAATAATTAGTACATCATATTAACTCTATTAAACATCATTTATTAATCAAATTGTGGAGTTTTTATATAATTTGAAAGGAAAAAAATGAATTAAAAATTCGGTCCCACGTGTGAGTCCATCCATGTGCAAAAGCTCCCTGGCATGTGTTATGCTTTCATTTTCTTAGATTCGGTGTCATATGCAATCAACCGACATTATCTCCACAATGTCCCCATATTTTTTTTTCTGGATACGCAATCAGAACCCATTTTGTTTTTTAATAATATATTAATGTGTAATATATATAATTATATATGTGTTAAGAAATATTTTTATTGTAAAAATTAAGAAACATAGATTTATATTTTACTGTCCTAAAATTTATAACTTAAAAAAATCATAACGTGAAGTTAGACTAAAGATCAATTTAGTTTTGTTTGTTAATGACATGATATAAAGGTATAAAAAATCTGAAAATTGAGAAATTAAAAAAAACATATATTTATATTTTATAGACAATCGAAATAATTTATAGATTTTCGAAAAAAATGGTATTTAATGAATTTGTAATAATTTTTTCTGTATGTTCAGAGGTTATATATCTAGAATAGTATGTAAAATTTAAGGTCAAATAAACAGTAAAATAATTAGATGTCATGTTTTTAACATTTAGATTTTTTTTCAAATGTGTTGGTTATTTATTTGTCATTGGATCAATGTCTTTTGCTCTTTAAATAAGGGTTGGTTTTTTATCATTGGATTTGTATATTAATAATTTCGACCGTCCATTTTTCAGTCTTGCTTTTATTCTTTCTCTCTCCTCCTCCCAAACTATAGCTTATTCTTCTATCTTATTTCACCCTTTTTCTTTCACTACACCAATGGGGGAGGCGAGGCGTGCAGGTGGGAGAGGGAACGGCAGTGGGACTCAACCAGTGGACACTGAGATGACGAAGGCTGGAGGCGGCACAGTTCCCCGGTAGCACAAATGTCGGGTATCGAGAATATACTGACGACTCTCAGCCACGATGGCAAGTTCATCCAGTACAACATATTCGGCAACATCTTCGAAGTCACCGCTAAGTAAAAACCTCCGATCATGCCTATTTGCAAGGGTGCTTATGGCATTGTTTGGTAATTTTTTATGATATTCTTCTTCTTCTTCTTCAATTTAAACATAATATTCTCTAAATTTTGTAATTTGTTGTCTTCAATTTAAATGTATTTTCCTCTAACTTTGGTCCTCTTGATTGGAATGGTAAAGTGTGTTCCTTTAATGTGAATTTTTTTTGGGTAAATGTGGATTCTTTAGCAATTCCGACCTCTGTGTGATTGGTGGGAAAATAATGATATTTATTGTGATAAATTATGATTCTTTGTATTTTGTATAGGCTTGCCATGAGCATGAGATATGTGTATGTGTGTGTTGTTGTTGTTAAATCCCCAATGTTTGTCCTTTGATTCTATATTTTCTTTTTGAGAATATTGGTTTGTATATTGTAATATCACTAATGAGTGTCTTTTCAGATCGTGATTTTGTGTATATATAATTCTGCCATATTCTTAGTATCTGTATCTCGCTGCCAATTTTCAGTTCTGCTATGAACTCGGAGACAAATGAGAGTGTGGCCATAAAGAAAATTGCAAATGCATTTGATAACAAAATCGACGCAAAGAGGACTCTCCGTGAGATCAAGCAACTTCGCCATATGGATCATGAAAACATCAGTGATTTCATTACTTTTCCTCTCAAGTCTATGATATGGAGGATTCGACCTTAGAAGAATTTTGTTGGAAATTCATTTTCCTGTCATGAAAATATCAAAAGTTTTATGTTTTGGATCAATTAATTCATCTAAAATGGCATGAATATACCGTCAAGGTTGATCCTTCCATTTTTACATTTTTACGTAACATACTACATTTGTATCATTATAAATATGGTAACAGGTATTATTGAGATACCATAAGTATGATAATAAACTGGCAAGCTCCGTTATACTGTAAAAACACTTGCCTTTATTTCATTGGTGTGTGACTGGAAGTGATATGAAGTTCATTTATTCAAACTATTTACAATTTATCGTATTGGGTGAATGGTTAAACAATACGTGCATGTAGATGTTTTTGAATGTCCTTTTTTGGATTGTAGGGTAAGTGTAAAGCTTTGTCAATGCCATATTTTTGTGCACTTACATGAACTTTGAAGCTAATCGTAACCCTTATTTTTTATATGAGCTGATTGTTAGTAATCTTATCCAATGTAGTGTAGATATCGCTTCTGATTTATTAATTATGCAAAATATAGTATCATACACCATGTATATGATTGTATAACATAACATTATCATAATATATCGTTTTTCCAAGAAAAAACGATATTATGTCAAACGAATGAAATCGTATATCAAATTAATAATATACTGTTAAATATGATGGCAAGAAATTACGCAGAGTAGTTAAGTTTTGATATGTTATGCCATTCAAATGATATTGATAATGACAGTGAATTATACAATACAAAATTTCTTAACGCAATTAGATGTTCTGGAATTCTGAACTATAATTTACTACTGAAACTAAGAATCCATGTTATGCTAATATGAAATATTGATCAAACACTTGGTTTATGTAACGAAACATGTCTACAAGTCACTCAATTAGGAAAAATATTATTGAAGGTAAAATAATTACCGGTAACAACGCAGACGACAAAGTATTTATTTCAAGATGATCTTTCATACCAACAAATACTACATTACTTTTTTCGTTTCAATTGTAATTAATTTATGATTATATCATATTTTGCAATGACAATAAAAAAAATCAAGGACAAAATCTATACAAAATTGGTATATACTTACCTCGTCATGTTTTTATTCATTATCAATTATATGTCGTTGTATCTAGAGTAAAGAACAAAATTTGATTAAAAATATTGATTCTTGATGAAAACAACAAACAAAAAAAAATATAGTCGTTAATGAAATATTTTATAATTTATAATATCTTATATCAAATACAATATTATGTATTTATTTATTTAACTATTTAATTTTATATATTATTATATAATAACTAATTAAAAATGTGTAAATTGTCTTATGCGAAGAGGAGGCTCAATTCTAGTATATATAAAAAGACTATTGAAATATAGACTTTTGGAGCATGTTTAAACCATTGGAAGTTATTCTGTTCAAATCCACGCTTTTACTGGATTTGAAATTACTATACATTACCTAATTTATAATTCCACACTAGCATAACATTTTATAGCAACTTATTAAGTGCAAAGTACCAAACCCTATTCACATGTACACATCTAAAAAACGAGACACTATATAATTATGAAAAATATGATATAGTTATCTTGTAAATTTAAATCCAAAATTAACTATTTCAGTTGATTAGTATTAAAGGTATCCAATCCGGTTATCCAAATAATTTATATGGATTAAAATCTCAAATTTATCCAAATCGAGACAGCTCGTTGATAACACGTAAGCCGTCGTAGTATTTACATTATTCTTAGGTCTTGTTTTGATTAGATTTCTTAGATTTCACCAATTTATCGAGTTTATTGATCGAGGACTTCATCTACATTTCGTGTTTTGTATAGGAAACGAAGACATGAAGCAAAACATGAGTGATTACGGCAATTCAACCCCGAAAACGTGATTGAATGACAAATACGGAAATTCCACCCCGAAAACATGTTTGAATGACAAGATACCTCATGTGCACGACCATGGAAACAAACGTAACACTCAAACCTCAAGCGAAAGGAGCGGAAACAACATTTGATAGTGTACATGCTCGGGCATGAAGTGTGTCCGCTCGGGCTGTGTATGTGCACCCAATCAGGCTGCAATTTGAACAAGAAATTCGCCGAGAGTTAGCCCTACTCGGGCTCAAAGGATGCACGCTCGTGCAAGCCAGCCCGTCCAGGTTGAAAGTCTTGCACGCACGGGCTAATGGACTGCACGAGCGGGTGGAGGTTATGCCCGCTCGGGTCCACCTTTTTCTCAACAAACTCCTTGAATTTTGAACGGCCAATTAAGGATATAAGAAGCCTTATAGGGTTAGGATACGAGGGTGGACATCAGAGGATACACTTAGAGAGATAGAGAAAGAGGGAGAAGGACGAAACAAGGGATCCGGAGCATGGAGGAGCTATAAGAGGGAGAAGGACGGAACGAGGGATCCGGAGCATGGAGGAGCTATTGAAGACGTCGGTATAGGAATAGGAAGGAATCTCTTTCTTTATCAATGTTGAATATAGTTATCTTTTATGTTTCGTTTACTAAGTTCATGTCCGAGTAGATCCACAGCCATGGGTTAGAGAGTATTGCCAATATGTAACGAAGTCTTGTTCTTAATGCTTGGTGGTTCTTAAAGCTTTTGTTCTTGTACGCCACTTGAATGAATGAATTCGGTATTTGATCGTTTTCAGATTGATTGGTTGTTTTTAAAGCTTTCATTCATGTACGCCACTCGAATGGATGATTATAGAAGTCTAATGAATCTATGTCAGGGATTAGACTTTGGAATCTAGCCATGATTTAGGATTTAATCGGTTTAGAATCTAAGCCAGGTCAATCGATTGAATCTAGGGATTAGGATAGCGGTCTTAATGCGTCTAGTAGGTGAGATACACAATAGATTCGTTGCATCGTTGTGCGACTCTCGATACCTATGGTGTTTAGTCGTTGAGTCATTCCGTTCATTAGTTTAGTTTAGTCTAGTTCGCATTCCCATTCACTCATTGATTTCACACGTCTTATTCATTAGTTACTAGCTTTAGAGTTGCATCAATTCCTTGTGTTCGACCCTGGCACTATACGATCCGTATTCTTGCGGAAGCGTTAGTCTAGGTAAATTATTACTTGAGATTAACCGACATCACTCGTATTCAAAAAGATCTATTAGATTTTGGGTTTGATGTTTGTTTGTTTCACATGCTTCCTTTAATCCATTGTCATGTCTTCTTAGGACCCGACTGGTGGAAACGCGGAGTTTGCGCTTGCGTTTGTCGGCGTTTGCGCTTGCGTTTGGCGGCGTTTTGTTTCATTTTGTCTGAATAGTGAAAACGCTGGGTTTGCGGGCGACTGCTACTAGAAGCGAAGGGTAGAAAACTGTTGCGCTTGCGTTTTGAGTAAAATTACCAAAGTAGACAATTGTTAATAAATTTTTTTATTTTTATACTTTTTAATTATGATTTTCAAATATTTGAATATACAACACACACACATATATATATATATATATATCTATATTAATGATTAATATAAATTATAACAGAAATTTAAAATAATTTTATCAAAACATATATATATATACACATATTTGAATAGACAATATATATACATATATATCTATATTTGTGATTAATATAAGTTATAATAGAAACTTAAAATAATGTTATCAAACATAATCAAATATTTTCATACATATATATATATACACAAACATATATATACGATATAATGAACTATAATAAATCATTTAAATAAAATTTGAAATATATATAAAACATAAAATAAAATATCTAAAAAAATCCAAATACATATAATCCGTAAAATAAAATATCTAAAAAAAATCCAAATAAATATAAACCATAAAACATAATATCTAAAAAAGATCCAAATACATATAAACCATAAAACATAATATCTAAAAAAGATCTCTAACATTAGCGCTCTGCATCCCATATTTCTCGTGCTATTCCATCCCTAACGTTTGACATGTAAACATCGGTAGTTGGATCATAAAATCTATCAATAGCAATATCATCACGTGATAGAGAACATAAAAATATTCAATAAAATATTTAATAAAATATAAAATGAATTTTAGTACAATAAATAAAATTTTATAGATATACCTGAATTTTGTTTTTCCACCAATGGTGGGGGCTTGAAGAGTTCCATTTATAGGATCAAATCCTAGACCAGTAGTCCCATAAGTGATCTTACGGTAGATGTAATAGTCTCTCTTCAGACTATAAATCTTGTTATTAATTTTTCCATAAGTCAAATTAATTCCAAAGCTTTTATTTAACTCTATAATCAAGCTCTCCTTACCAACGTCACTTAGATTACCTCCTTTTGTATGATCGGTTTGTTTCTCTAATATATAGAGATCTAGCATAACACGAGTCGTCCGATCCGACCAAAATATGTTCTAAAAAATTACGAATCCCAAATTAAATCACTATCACAACTAATTGTCATTCAAATAACAAAATTAATGCATATATGAAAAATGTGTGCACATATGAAATAGTATATACCTTCTTTTTCTCGTATTCACCACTTGCCGAAGTCATGTGTCCTTATTGCAACAAAAACAAATCATGACTATTAATGAGCGAAACGAACTCAAAATAAGAAGTTTGATCAATAAGAATTCAATATGTTTCCAAAGATCCAAGATTGGCACTAACTGTAGTCACTCCTCCAAGAATAATATTGCTACAGAAAATCTACTCTAATGGGAATATACAAAATACTTCAACTCAATGGCATATCATCAACCTTGGTTCTAATATATTTATTACACAATAAAACTTGCACACAGACATAATCAACGAACAACAAGCACATGAACTCAAACCGAAATGATTACTTGATATGACAAACAAACTAAGGTGACGGGTGGTAAACCAATCAACATAAGCTCAAACCAACATCAAAAGATTCAAAAATGGCGTATAACCCATGAAAATAGTTTTAGTAGTATGACAAACATAGATTCTCTTAAAAGTAGAGTTATTATACACAAGCCTCACAGTAAGCATTCTTGTTTCTCAATTCTCTAAAATAGAGCATCACAAGAAAAACCCAGATGCATAACAAGACAAGAAAGGAACATAGATGTTTGATCTTGCTCACTTCCAGTACACTTGGGGATTGAGCTATCATTGGTTTATGTAATGAAATGAAGCTTGCAAACGACGAAAAGCTCAAGATTTGACAAATGAGGGTATTATAGTTCTATGATGAAACCATTCATTGATATCAGATTTGTCGGCACCAATGATAAAACAATGAGGGTCCTAAAAGTTTTTCATTATTACCTTTTGATTGTCTCCATTGATGATAGACTTCAAAGACAAAATCATAATATAATCATGAACTCAATGTCCATATCATATTCACATCAGAATACCAAAGAAACAAACAAATGCAGAAAACAGATATTCCGAGAGGAAAGATTCAGAAAAAAAATGAAGGACTATGTTTTCTATATTCATAGATCTCCAGTTAGTCTAATCCAATTCGGAGGGGGAAAAGGTAACATTCAACAAGCAACAAAAACCAAATAAGCAAAACCCATGAATATTATGGATGCACGAGCGAAGAACGAGCGCAGAACGAGGGAAGAACAAAACCCAGAACCCAGAAGAACGAGCGAAGAACGATCGAAGAACGAGCGAAGAAATAAACCCAGAACCCAGAAGAACAAGCGAAGAAATAAACCCAGAACCCAGAAGAACGAGCGAAGAACAAAACCCAGATCCCAGAAGAACGAGCGAAGAACGAGCGAAAGCGAAGAACAAAATCCAGAACCCAACTATTTACCCAAAACCCGAAACCCTAATTTCATGGTGAGGAGAGAATGAACAAGGAGGAGGAAAGAGGCGAAGAGGAGTCGGCGGAGAGACTTACCTACTAGGAGAGAAACGACAAGGAGGAGTCGACTAATAAGTGTAGTATGAAATCGCCGGCAGAGAGAGTGAGATGAAAACTGTCCAAGCAGAGAGGAGAGGAAAGACACAGAAATGAGAAGGGCAGTTTAGTAATTTAGGCAAAAACGCATTAAAACGTAACGTAACGTTAGAAAAAATTAGATTTTTAAATTCCGCGTTTCGTGGCGACTGCGACTACCTGCGTTTCCATCAGTCAGCTTAGATATCGTCCAGAATCGCCAGAAAACGTAGTCGCTGCGTTTGCGTTTTCTGGCGACTCCACCAGTCAACACCTTAGTTCATCTTGCGCCAACCATCATCTTCCATTATCCCGTATCGATTGTTTACTTCTATCATCTAGACCGTCGTGTATTGTCATCTCGTGTCATCGTCTTTTCTTGTCTCGTGCCATTGTTTTCAATTGTCCGGCCTTCTTTTTACTCATGTTCTAGGTTAAATCTAGTCTAATGTTAATAATCCGTATTCAAATGGAAAAAAATATGATTCAATTCGGATGCAATTTTTCAAAATATGAGAAATCCAAATATGAACCAAAATACAAAATATCTAGATTGAAACATGAATTAACACACCAAATTAATATATCATACAAAAATTAAACTATTTTAAATTTGAGTTATTATCTTGAATAAATATGTTCATATTACTCATGCTCGAATTCGAGGGAGATCAAATTAGTTTGCAAACTAAATATTAGCAATATATATACTATCTCACCTTTGAAATTGAAATCTACAACATGTTGCTTATTATAAAGTTTAGAATACATGTGGAAAAAATTGGAATGATGTTAATGGAAAGGCTATATTATCTCCATTACATATTTATACGGTATTTTTCAATATTTGCGTGTGAACGTTACTAATCTAATCTCAAACCTAATGAGTAAACATTTTGAAAAAAAGGAACTTATAAATGTAGTAACCTTTATTATAATGCAAATCTTGAAAATATTTGTCTATTTTATTTATTTATATTGGAATAATCATCATTCCGAAAAACAAAAAGTACATAGAACTCAAATAATTTATCCACTTCACGACGCAAACACAATCTGCCGGTGCTAAATCCGCCCATGGTTTACGATCCACTCCACCCATTATTGATTATTTCTATACGTCGAGATTTATACCATTTCATTTCATATATAACTATATCAATTAATGCTTATGATAATTATTTTAAACATATCAATTTTACATACATCTGTTTTATGTCATACTATTTCTTAATTAATCGTTTCATAATAAAAAAGTTAATTATGCATCGATATGTGAATTTATGTTTGTAGTAACAAGCGTAATAATTTTCATAAAATTTTCAACAGTTTCACAATTTATTTGTCATTGTCTACATACATATTAATTCTATTATATTAAACATATTAATTCTACATACATGTGTTTTATGTAATACTATTTCTTGATTAATCACTTTATAGTAAACAAAAATTAATTATGCATCGATATGTGAAAATATGTTTGTAGTAACAAGCGAAATAATTTTCATAAAATTTTCAACAGTTTCACAATTTATTTGTCATTGTCTCTATCGTCTTATAAAAAAATCCTCAACGTTCTTTTAAATTAAAAGGGATAAAAAAGATTATATAATTAAAAGGAAGATCTAAAAGAGCTGAAAAAAAAGAAGATGATAAAAGAGGAGAAGGGACAGGGGGCGAGTGAACGCCACGTGATAGAGACGCGTAAAGAGGATTGGGGTAAGGAAGAGTCAGATATCACGTGCGTAGTCACGTGAAGGATGCTCCACGTGTGAAGGATTCGAGTAAAAAAGAAGGAAAAAAGGGAATGACACGTGGCCCCACCTTTCTCCTCACGCCCGCGCGTGTCACAATGTCCCTCTCTAACCGGACACCCCTCTCTCTCCCAATCATTTGATGCGATCTGAAGATACGTAATTACTTTAATACCCTTCACCCGCCCTCTCATTGGCTCATTGAACCCTCAATCATTTCAACTTATTTAGATACGTGTGTACAGCTGTCCACCGCGTGACCCGCACGTGACCTTGTCTCAATTACCATTACCCCCTCCACCACCTTAATTATATAAATAAAATCAATAAATAAAAGAGATTAATATGAAATGAAGGAGGGGAGACACATGCATGGGACATGGGGGAAAAGGGTTGTATAGGCCAAGAATACAGCATGTCATGCGCGTGGCCACGTGGGGTCTTCATGTTGGATCTCATCGATTTAAGCCATCCAAAATATTATTCTCTAATCATTTCTTCTCATCCTTATTTATTTTAATTTGTTCGATTATTAAACACTGAATCCATGTTTTGCCTCATATATAATTATGATAACATATTATATTATACATTTGTTTAAGTGGTTGCACATATTTAGATCTTAGGCCGCACGTGCAATCATGACCGAAACTTCATGTTCCCTTGTAATTTATTGCAACTTCCACGTAATAATATCATCACAAATTAATGGGTTTGATTTTAAATTTAATTAAGTAATTATCCGGTGTAGTCAAAACGTTGCCCATTTGTTGGGCTTCAATCGGCCCAATTTAATATCCAATAACTAATAATGGGCCATGGGTACATCTAATTTTCAACTTCACGCCGTTTGCAACTTTACAACTGTAAACAGCTTGTCGTCTTCTCCCGGTGACAGAAATAGATACACCAAACCTTATCCCATATTTTGGGCTTTAATCGGCCCAACTTTACGCCGTTTGCAGCTTAATAACACAAACAGGTTGTCGTCTTCTCTCTGTACCAGAGACCCAATCTAATCCATCGTTTGGGTCTTAGTTGGCCCACATAAACAATCCAAGGAGCTGTACAATGGGTCTCGTGTATACCTAATACCCAACTTCACGCCGTTTAATTTATCAACTTAAACAGCTTGTCGTTTCCCTCAGCTTCTACAATTCTTTCACTTAATTGTTTCAGCAGTGGCTTTATAGAAGCAAACATGAACATCTATCTTTGGCACCCGATCATCTTCCGATTAATTCCGGATTGCTTTAATTATTTGGAAGTCCGAATTAATACATTAATTTCGTCCGAAATGTTGTTTTAGGGAATATATATATATATAAGTATCATAAATGTGATGGAAGTTTACACATTCTTTTCCTCTTAAAAAAATATATAATAAAAAGATTTGTACTAATTAAAATAGATTATTAAAGAGTTAAAGTAGCGTGCTTATTTGATCCTTTTGGTCTCCGAGAAAATGAATGCACCAAGCAAATATAAGCAATTTCCATTTTGTGCATTCGCTTGGTTCCGACAAGTGGGCACTTAGAGCAACGCAGTTCTTCTTGGTGTAGGAAATCTAACGTGACGACACGTGTCATGCGTTGACTTGGACCAACTGAGTCAAACATTCATACGTGTTGGGATACGTGCTTTTGGTTTTGACTTTTAAGGAACGTACACTGGTACCTGCCCACTGATATGTATGTTAAGCATTACGTGTAAGTCACGCGTCGTACGAGCGACTGAAAAGACGATGATTTTCCGAGGGTAAAATAGTCATTCCAGAATCTATTATTTGGTTTCCACGCGCTGTGGGGGGTGGGGGGAGTAACGTAACTGCCGTCCTTCCGAAAAGTTATCATTCTCTCTCCTAATTTTCCCCTTTTTTTTGAAATTGTATTCTCTCTTTCGTTAGGGTTTTCTGATTCGTTAGATCGCTTGATTATCGGATGTTCCGTCAGTCGCTGATGTTTCCTCCTCCTATTTCCATTTCGGATGCCCCGCCGCAACCGCCGCCGCCTGTGAGCTTGAGCGAGAGCTCGAGACGCCAGCAGATGTCTGATTCTTCGCCGGCTAAATCTCAGCCGCTTCACAACTTCCCTCTCTCCGATCTCAAGTGGGCTATGAACCATACAAACACCCACCGGCTTCGCAAGCCCTCCGGAAAATCTCCACTGCGCGATGCCGGGAGTACGATCGAGGAGAGAAATGGGGTCTCTAGTTCGTCATCGGATTCAAAGCAGGAGAAGAAGAAGGAATCCGCCGCTGGTGGGTCTGATCTCGCCGCAGATCGTTCCGAAAAGAAGTCAACGGCGGCGGATGTTAGATCCAAGATCCTGATCCGAATTCGACCGAAGAGCAGCGATGACTCCGCCGCCACTGTCCCGGTGACTGATGTCTCCACCGCCACCGCCACTGCCCCGGTGACTGATATCTCCACCCCAGCCGCCACCACCACCACCACCATCTCGGCAGTCGACGGGGATATATGTGTTGGTGATCGGGTCTCCGATGGTGGTCAGGAAGCGGAGGAATTTGCTCCGAAGACGTGGAATCTGAGGCCGAGAAAACCGCCCCCGAAAAAGCGTCCGACAGGAATCGGCGGCGGGCTGCTGAAGAGCTGCAGCGCTTCTTCCCTGGAGACCAAAGCTCAGGTAACGATCCGGTCAGAGTCAACTCGCTCTAGGAACAACGTGGATGCAAAGATCGCGACGGAGAGAAAAGAGAAGAAGCAAAAGTTCGCGATTTCGCTCTCAAAGATGGAGATCGATGAGGATATCTTCGCGTTGACTGGAGCCAAACCTAGCAGGAGACCAAAGAAGAGAGCCAAGAATGTGCAGAAGCAACTCGATGTACTATTTTACAGATCTCAAATCGGTTTAGTTGTTGACTTAATTCATCTCGGTTTATAGCTTCATCTTGACAATTTTACTTACGTTGTGTTCTGTGTCACTTTGCAGGTTCTTTTCCCGGGTTTGTGGATGGGAAATGTTACTCCTGACGCTTACAAAGTCTCTGATCATGCTTGAAAGGTGTAACATTGGGTTGGTTCCGATTGATTTCTTCCTGTGAACGTTTGAAATGATTTTCACGACTTACTGATATTATATCTGTTATAAATGATATGATGAAAGCAAAGGTTCATTTTTCCTATTCTGAGCCCCTAGGGTAGGTTGTCAATGATGTGAGGTTGAACCAATTGAGTCTGGCAAAATATCAGGGAGGGGCGTTACATAAGCTCTCCACTGATTAAGGTATAGGATAATGATACGAGTGTAACTTAGCGCGAATAAAATTTCCTTTCATAAAGCTTAGCACGAATAAAATTCCCTTTCTTAAAGCTTAGCGCGAATACAATTCCGTTTCTTAAGGCTTATTGGCGTGTTTGCTTGCATGGGTGTCTAATGATTTGCTGCTTGAGTGAGAATACAATTTTAGTCGTGGGTTATGATTGAAACATGAGTCTTAGATTTTGGATGGCTGGTAAATGTGTATGAATGACATGGTAGGTTTTTACAGAGATGGACAATTTCGAAATGGCTTCTTTCTTGGGCATCCATTATTTGGACAAAACCTTATTAGTAGCATCTACCCGTAAAGATTCTTTTTTCCATGTTTGATGATGTTTTGTATTGTGTTCATGTTGTCCGCTTAATTTCTTCCTGTCAACTTTTGGAATGATTTTCATGATATACTGATATTCTATCTGTTATAAATGTTGTGATGAGAACAGAGATGCATTATTCCTGTTCGATCCCCTAGGGTATGTTTTCGATGATGTGAGGTTGAACCCATTGTTTCTTGCAAAATATCAGAGGGGGACGTCACATAAGCTCTCTACTGATTTAAGGTATAGAATAATGATACGAGTGTAACTTAGCGCGAATAAAATTTCCTTTCTTAAAGCTTATTTACGTGTTTGCTTGCATGGGCGTCTTATAATTTGCTGCTCGAGTGAGAATACGATTTTAGTCGTGGGTTATGATTGAAACACGAGTCTTAGTTTTTGAATGGCCGGTGTATGTGTATGATTGACATGGTAGGTTTTCAGTATCATGTGTTATTAGGCATACATTATGTGTATGATTTGAGATGGACAGTTTCGAAACGACTTCTTTCTTAGGCATCCATTAATTTGGGCAAAACCTTATTAGTAACATCTACGCGAAAATCTTATGTTTTCCATGTTTGATGATGTTTTTTCGTATTGATCGCATATTGTCCTTGAAAGGTAATATTTCTTGTTGGCTTTCGGCAACATCTTGTTCTTGTTTAATTGCATTTCTAGGATTGATAAGTAATGTATCAAGTTGAAATGTAAAGTAGGAATATTCATCTAGCTTGATTACATTCTCTGAAAAATGCATCTATCAGGTTAACTAAGTCATGATAACTGCTCAGTTTAAATGTTGCAAAAAAGAAACACTTGCATATTCAGGATGGGGGTTTTCATTGGTGTATTCTCGTTAGAAATATACATTTAGTTATGTGCCCATATGTGAGAAAATACTCGCGAAATATGGTATAAGATCTATGTAAGTGTTTACGAGTTTGTCGATTGTTGAATTTCCATGCAGCGTCATCTGCGAAATACATGGATTATAATTTACAATGAGAACGTGCTTGCACTTCATGTTGTACGAATGGCGTTGGCTTTGATACATTGCTTCTGCTGATTTCCCTTCCAGGAAGTGTTGTTGGTGTGATGGACATCATCTCCACAACCAGGGACGCGTTGGCAGAGCCTTTCTTGGTCATAGACAGCTTCAGTCCACTGGGAATCTGGCAACTTCAATGGCCGCCTTTCATGTAACATAGAAGCCATATGGATCTTGAAAAAGATAAACATGCTTCGCTCCCGTTATCAAAAGTAAGGAAACGAAAGAATCTTTAAATTCATGACAAATGTGTTCAGATGAGAACAGAAACGCCCAATGAACTATGAATTCAGTTTCTTCAGTTGGAGCTTTGGTCATGTTTTTGTTTACACTCATCTGAGAGTCTGTGTCCGTATGAATGAATTTGCGTTTTGTTGTTTTGGTGGAAAATATGCATCTCAAATAACATGGAGATATTGTTCAGATTTTGTCTACTTCATTACAGGCAACAACCTACGAACGGAACACATACAATATAGGAACGCTGGAGCAAAAATTACATTTCTAAAATTATGGAGAAAAAAAATCATTTATTTCATTCCGTAGATTTTTACTGGTTTGATAAAATCTTATCAACAAATAGGGTAAAAGACGATAAGAATCAAAATTATGGTATGCAGTGATAAAATAAGGTCATTTAAATCCGAGTTTGGAATTAATACGATATGAATTTAATACGACCATATGAATTTTGACAAAAAGATATCCTTCGTACAATACCCCTTTTTTGGAATGTTCATGGTCACTTTACCCATCCCAATATTAGCAATACAATTAATGAGTATCTAGGCGCCTTTAATCCAACGGTCAGATTCGAACCTCCAGTGGTCGCGGAGATGCCCGCAATTCAAACAAGCACGTGGCGAAGTTATATTGGTCTGTCCTAACCCCCTGAAACGAACCGCGTTACCAAACGTGAAACGTCGCGATGATCTATTTGTTGTCCATCCTATACACATGTGTGTGTGTATATATACACCTACATACCTTTACAATGGTACAAGAAAAAGGGTATTCTTCCCTTAGACACAGACACAGACACAGACACAGACACAGACACAGAGAGGGGAACCACGATGAGTGGGTCGGATGATGTGAATGTGACGGAAGCCGGTGGATCAGCGGCGGTGGTAAAGACGTCGAAGCTGAATCCATGTGCGCCCGTTTGGAAGCCTGAGGACTACGACGAAAATGAAGACATACGGTCTCTCTTTGTCACTTTTTCCAATGGTTATCCCCTCAACGAAGCCCAGATTTCCAACTTCTTTACCAAGTGAGTAATATTCTTAACGATCTTATCCAAATTGACGTATATAATCTTGGCTCATGGACAGGCTTTGGCTTAGCAACGTGATGTTACTGTGATCTCTTTCTCTCTCTCTCTCTCACGCTATGTGTATAGAATTATACGTATATGGATATGAAATGATGGTCAGGAAATACGGAGCGTGCGTGGAGAGGGTGTACGTACACAGAGGGAGGCCGAGTCCGAGTGAGAAGCGAAGCAAGCCGCCGCTGTTCGGGAAAGTGACGTTTAAGTGGGCGTTTATGGTGAAGAGGATAATGAGTGGTGAGGCCAAAGTCTGTTTCCGCATCGATGGTCGTCCTCTTTGGTGCAAATCCTTTGATCCCTCTCGCCTTCCCTCCTCCCGGGCCGCCTCCTCTTCCTCCACCGCCACCGCCACCCCAACCGGAGAAGAGCCTGATGCAGCCAAATCCGCCGACGAGTAATCATTTCGATCTGGTTATATTTGTGCCGTTGGGTTATTTATGTAACAGGGTCATCTAAGTTTAATGTGTTTATGGTCGTATCCAATGGATGCTTCGTTATATCTTTGACTGATTTGAGTTTAATTATGTTCGTTTTTTATATCTTGATTTATTATATTCAAGATAAAAGTTTGATGTGTTGGTTTATCATCTTATGTGTTGATTTATTATATTCAAAATATGTTATTTGATGTGCATCCTCTTCGTCATCATGATGACCTAAACCACCAACACTAACATCACATTGTAGATAATTCTATTCATTTGAGGCTAAGTTGTTAGTTTTTGTAGAGAACATTATGTAACTATATAAAAAGATTTGCATTTGTGATTTTGTTTTAAAACATGTATATGTTCGGATTGTGGATTACATCTTATGATCTATATAGCAAATAATTTGATATATACAAAATTTCAAATAATGCGATGGATGGATAAAATAACAATAAGACATTTCTGTTATCAAATCAATCTATAAAAAAACGTGATCGAGACATTTTCGTTATCAAATCAATCTATAAAAAAACGTGATCAAATAAATACTAAAAAGATAAAGAATTTTTGTGTATATATCGTATTTTGAAAAGATCTTAAATTAAATCATTGCAAGATTAAATGGATAATGTTGCTAGAAATGAAATATACTCTCCTTCATCATATGTTGAATTTCTTTATCAAACATTTTTTAAACATAGAATTATGTTAGAAATGGATAGCAAATTTTCCTTTCATGAACTTTTTTAAAATATTAAGGATTTAGGATAATACGACGGATGGAGAAAATACAAACAAGGCATTACCATTACTGAATCAATATATGAAAAATGATCAAGTAAATACAACGAAAATGACAACATTATTCACGTGTATGTATTTTTTTCAAAAGATCTCAAAATTTTTTCATATAAATTTTATTAAATGATAATGTGGCAACAGGTGGAGAAAATACAATCAAGATATTAACATTACCAAATCAATCTATGAAACACGTGATCAAGAAAAAAATATGAAAATGACAACGTTATTCACGTGTATGTATTTTTTCAAAAGATCTTAAATTATTGAAAAATATATTATATGAATAATGTTGTTGGAAACTAAGCATTTATTCTTCTTAATCATTTGATGGTTTTCTTTATCAAACATCTTTTATACTAGATTTTCTTTAACAAATATCGTTTAAAATAGAATTGTGTAAAACTTAGATAGCAATTCTTTTTCATAATATTTTTTAAATGATAAAGTGGCAGCAGGTGGAGAAAATACAATCAAATCAAGACATTAATATTACCAAATCAATCTATGAAAACACGTGATCAAGAAAAAACATGAAATGACAACGGTATTCACGTGAATGTATTTTTTCAAAAGATCTTAAATTATTGAAAAATAGATTATATGAATAATGTTGTTGGAAACTAAGTATTTATTCTTCTTAATCATTTGATGGTTTTCTTTATCAAACATCTTTTATACTAGATTTTCTTTAACAAATATTGTTTATAATAGAATTGTGTGAAAATTAGATAGCAAATTTTTTTCCATATATTTTTTTTAAATGATAATGTGGCAGCATGTGGAGAAAATACAATCAAGACATTATCATTACCAAATCAATCTATGAAAATACGTGATCAAGAAAAAACTTGAAATGACAACGTTATTCACGTGTATGTATTTTTTTAAAAGATCTTAAATTATTGAAAAATAGATTATTAGAATAATATTGTTAGAAACTAAGCATTTATTCTTCTTAATCATTTTATACTAGATTTTATTTAATAAATATCGTTCAAAATAGAATTGTGTGAAAATTATATAGTAATTTTTTTCATATATTTTTTTAAATGATAATGTGGCAGAAGCTAGAGAAAATATAATCAAGATATTAACATTACCAAATCAATCTATGAAAACACGTGATCAAGAAAAAACATGAAAATGACAACGTTATTCACGTGTATGTATTTTTTTAAAGATCTTAAATTATTGAAAAATAGATTATATGAATAATGTTGTTAGAAACTAAGCATTTATTCTTCTCAATCATTTTATACTAGATTTTCTTTAACAAATATCGTTCAAAATAGAATTGTTTGAAAATTAGATAGTAATATTTTTTCATATATTTTTTTGAATGATAATGTGGCAGAAGCTCGAGAAAATACAATCAAGACATTAACATTACCAAATCAATCTATAAAAACACGTGATCAAGAAAAAACATGAAAATGAAAACGTTATTAACGTGTATATGTATTTTTCAAAAGATCTTAAATTATTGAAAAATAAATTATATGAATAATGTTGTTAGAAACTAAACATTTATTCTTCTTAATCATTTGATGGTTTTCTTTATCAAACATCTTTTATACTAGATTTTGTTTAACAAATATCGTTCAAAATAGAATTGTGTGAAAATTAGATATCCATTTTTTTCATATATATATTTTTAAATGATAATGTGGCAGCAGGTGGAGAAAATACAATCAAGACATTAACATTACCAAATCAATCTATGAAAACATGTGATCAAGAAAAACCATGAAAATGACAACGTTATTCACGTGTATATATTTTTTCAAAAGATCTTTGAACAATAGATTATATGAATATTGTTGTTAGAAACTAAGCATTTATTCTTCGTAATCATTTGATTGTTTTCTTTATCAAACATATTTATACTAGATTTCTTTAACAAATATCGTTCAAAATAGAATTGTGTGGAAATTAGATAGCATTTTTTTCATATATTTTTTTAAATGATAATGTGGCAGCACGTGGAGAAAATATAATCAAGGCATTAACATTACCAAATCAATCTACGAAAACACGTGATCAAGAAAAAACATGAAAATGACAACGTTATTCACATGTATGTATATTTTTCAAAAAATCTTAAATTATTGAAAAATAGATTATATGAATAATGTTGTTAGAAATTTCTTCTTAATCATTCGATGATTTTCTTTATCAAACATCTTTTATACTAGATTTTCTTTAACAAGTATCATTCAAAATAGAATTGTGTGAAAATTATATAGCAAATTTTTTTCATATATTTTTTAAATGATAATGTGGCAACAGGTAGAGAAAATACAATAAAAACATTAACATTACCAAATCAATCTATGAAAACACGTGATCAAGAAAAAACACGAAAATGACAACGTTATTCACGTGTATGTATTTTTGAAAAGATCTTAAACTATTGGAAAATAGATTATATGAATAATGTTATTAGAAACTAAGCATTTATTCTTCTTAATCATTTGATCGTTTTCGTTATCAAACATTTTTATACTAGATTTTCTTTAACAAATATCGTTCAAAATAGAATTGTGTGAAAATTAGATATCCATTTTTTTCATATATATATTTTTAAATGATAATGTGGCATCAGGTGGAGAAAATGCAATCAAGACGTTGACATTACCAAATCAATCTATGAAAACACATGATCAAGAAAAAATATGAAAATAACAACGTTATTCACGTGTATGTATTTTTTTAAAAGATCTAAAAATAATTGAAAAACAGATTATATGAATAATGTTGTTAGAAACTAAGCATTTATTCTTCTTAATCATTTGATGGTTTTCTTTATCAAACATCTTTTATACTGTATTTTCTTTAATAAATATCGTTCAAAATAGAATTGTATGAAAATTAGATAACAAAATTTTTTCATATATTTTTTTTAAATGATAATATGGCAGTTGGTGGAGAAAATACAATCAAGACATTAACATTACCAAATCAATCTACGAAAACACGTGATCAAGAAAAACACGAAAATGATAACGTTATTCACGTGTATGTATTTTTCAAAAGATCTTAAATTATTGAAAATAGATCATATGAATAATGTTGTTAGAAACTGATCATTTATTATTCTTAATCATTTAATGGTTTTCTTTATCAAACATCTTTTATACTAGATTTTCTTTAAGAATTATCGTTCAAAATAGAATTGTATGAAAATTAGATACCAATTTTTTTTCATATATATTTTTTTAAATGATAAGGAGCTAGAGAAAATACAATCAAGACATTAACATTACCAAATCAATCTCTGAAAACACGTGATCATGAAAAAACACGAAAATGACAACGTTATTCACGTATATGAATTTTTTAAAAGATATTAAATTATTGAAAAATAAACTATATGGATAATGTTGTTAGAAACTA
The DNA here is from genome assembly GCA_036759665.1 of Gynandropsis gynandra. Lineage (NCBI taxonomy): Eukaryota > Viridiplantae > Streptophyta > Magnoliopsida > Brassicales > Cleomaceae > Gynandropsis > Gynandropsis gynandra. The sequence continues at coordinate 37,876,114 of CM071861.1, forward strand.
AGCATTTATTTTTCTTAATCATTTGATCGTTTTCAATATCATACATTTTTATACTAGATTTTCTTTAACAAATATCGTTCAAAATAGAATTGTGTGAAAATTAGATATCCATTTTTTTCATATATATATTTTTAAATGATAATGTGACTGCAGGTGAAAATGCAATCAAGATGTTGACATTACCAAATCAAACTATGAAAACACGTGACCAAGAAAAAATATGAAAATGACATCGTTATTCATGTGTATGTATTTTTTCAAAAGATCTAAAATTATTGAAAAACAGATTATACGAATAATGTTGTTAGAAACTAAGCATTTGTTCTTCTTAATTATTTGATGGTTTTCTTTATCAAACATCTTTTATACTATATTTTCTTTAATAAATATCGTTCGGAATAGAATTGTATGAAAATTAGATAACAAAATTTTTTCATATATTTTTTTAAAATGATAATATGGCAGCTGGTGGAGAAAATACAATCAAGACATTAACATTACCATATCAATCTACGAATACTTGTGATCAAGAAAAAACACGAAAATGACAACGTTATTCAATATTATTCACGTATATGTAATTTTTAACAAAATCTTAAATTATTAAAAAAAATAATCACACAATTTTTAAATACATTGCGTTAAAATGGATAACCAACTTTTCTTTTAATTATGTTTCAAATATTAATATATTAATAAAATTATAATATATATATATGTATAAGATTATTTTTAAAACTATATATAATATTAGCTATATAAATAGATTAATAACTCATTTAATCCATCTAAACCATGTAAACCAATCCATTAATATAAAAAAATCATTTAGTATTGATGGGTTGGATTTAATCCAATCAATTAATATTTTTAAAGCTTATTCGTTTCTAAAATTTGAAATAGTATGGTTCATTTTTAGTGGACTACTATTTTTTTAGACTCATGTTTTCCAATATTTGCTAAAGAACGATTCAAAAATAGCTTGAATGGAAAGTATGGTTGGTAAAGGGGATGGATTCTTATTAGAATTCATGAATTCAAACAATTTACTCTATATTTATTTTATATGTTGATCATATCTATAGTTTATTATAAAATTAAATTTAACTGATTTATGTAATGGATAAGAGATATAAAAGAGAACGAACCCAACTTTCGTGAGCTTGAAGACAAAATCGGTTTATAGTGTCAGTAGGGAAGAGTTCCGAAATAAAATAAAAAAATAAATAATTTTTTCAAAGTACATCTCTGAGATTCATTTCAACGAGAGGCGGATTTATAGACAAATTCGAAGAGTAATAAAATAAATAGTTTACTCGGTTATAAAAAACAATTAAAAATGCAGATATACATACATTTATCATAGTTATATTATATTAAATAAATTGATCAATTGGCTTTTGGAATGCCAATGATTAAAGGAAAAACCTTTTTTTTTCTTTTTTGGGTTGGTAGTTGATAAAGAAATGATAGTAAAGTATGACTCTGCAACCTTAATTTAAAATAATAGATAGATGAATCAGGAAGAAAACGATGTAAAGTTGATAGCTTTTTCTATTATGAATTATGAATTATGAATTTTTCTCATTTCTTTTTTTAATAATAAACTTCAGTTTCTTCTTTTCTTTTATGTATATATAATCCCTCCTCAACTGGCCACGAACTGGAGGACATACAGACAGAAATGGAGTCTGCTAAAGGCAACGTCATTGGCTACCAAAACGTGATCGTTATGCGTCACGGTGATCGAATCGATAATTTCGAGCCCCTCTGGGTGTCAACGGCTGCCAGACCCTGGGACCCACCACTTGTACAGGACGGTTTGGTTCGTGCCTTCCGTACGGGTCTGAGGATCCGATCTCAGATCGGGTTCCCGATCCACCGTGTATTCGTTTCTCCTTTCCTCCGCTGCATCCAGACAGCCTCCGAGGTCGTCACTGCCCTCTCCGCCGTCGATGTTGACCCCAACGCCATGTCTTCGAAAGACGTCGCATCCGTCGATCAATCCAAGCTCAAGGTCCGTATCATGTACGAAGGATGTACGGAAGATTTGTAATTTTGATTAGAATTGGTTTGTGATATTGTCTGTTTGAGCATTTGATCCTGAGACCGAATCGAACTGTAAGTTGACTTGGGAATTTGATGTCGTTTGCTTCAGGTTTCTATAGAGCTTGGCTTGTGTGAGATGCTCAACACTGTGGCTATCAGACGCGAGCTTGCTCCCAAAGATGGTAACTTTGAGTTCAACATTTCAGATCTTGAAGCCAAGTTTCCGGATGGAATGGTGGATGGTAATGTAGATGGGGTCTACAAAGAGGTGATTTTGATATTCAACATTTCATTGTCTTCTTTAGGAGCATTTGGAGTATGAACTTGCTTTTTGTGTTCTTTTTGTTTAGCTGCCTCAATGGGAAGAGTCAGTGGAGGGTTGTAGAGAGAGATATGTGAACATTGTCAAGGCTCTCGCTGATAAATACCCTTCTCAGAACTTGCTGTTGGTCACCCATGGTAACTCCTTTCTCATCAACCATTCTGGTTGGATATGAACTTGTCTAAGCTCTTGCCTTAATCAACTGTGACCATTTGATATGATCCTTGAATTGCAGGGGAAGGAGTTGGAACTGTATTTTCTACGTTCATGGAAGATGTAACTGTGTACGAAGTGGACTACTGTGCATATGTGGAGTTGAGAAGAGAGGTGTCTAAAGGAGATGGGTCGCTTAAAGCTGGGAACTTTGAAGTTATTACGGGTCATGGTCAAGCCGGAATCCATGCTATTCCTCAAGAATCACAGACCAACTTGACCTTATCATAAGCCAGACTCCAGTCTTGTCATCATTTCATGTTCTTGTATTTGTTTGTATTTGAATTGTAATATCATGATTTCACAACTTTCATTCAATCAATAAGATCTTTTCAGGCACTTCTGTTAAGTTTGCAGAAGAAATTATATATATATATATATATATATATATATATTAAAAAGGAAAAAGAATCCACCATCTGATGTACACAGAAGAAAACACAGATTTGAAGATTACAGTAACAAGAATTGTCATTAAATACGGAAGAATCTAATGCTACTACTTGAAACATCCAGACAAATTAGATACGGTTACCACATGATCATTAAACAACAACAAGAACAACCTTGTAATCAGTTAAATGGACTCTGAAGTGAATCAATTTGATCAAACATGTCAGCAGGGAAATCATCCAAAAAGATGTCAGGTTCACCCATCCCATCATTTAGGCTGCTTCTTCTTGGCGGCTCGAAGAACGGCTGAGGAAAAGATAATAGTTGAGTCGAATCCAATGGTCCAGGGATATCGTAGAAACAAGGGTCATCATGCCTGGCCAAGAGTTCTCGGCTGTCCGTACAGAACGGGATGCTTGTTTGTGGCTGCACCATCTGAGGAAAGTAATTCTGTGGCTGCACCAACTGCGACTCGAAGAATAAGGACGTCTCCACCATGCCAAAATCTGTCCCTAAGGCAAACGGCTGTGGCTCATGTCTAACATATAAATCTGGCAATGCCAACGTTTCCATTGGTTGGCATTGGTGTAGATAAGGATATGAACATGGAACAAAGACCTTCGACGATGAAGCTGGCATCTCTTCCCCGACAAAGCCGGGGCCCGGAACCTACGAAAGCACAAAACTTGAATGTTACTATAAGAAGACTCGAGACGCTGAACTCTCAATATGAAACTACCTCCGGAAGACCGGCAGAATCACGGCCCAATCTCACATTGTGGAGTTTGCGACCCTTGGAACCGGAACTCGACGCGCCTGATGAATTCTGGAGAATCCTAGCGAGCCTTTTCTGTCTGCTACTCCAGAAATTCTTCACGTCATTATCTGTTCTTCCCGATAAATACGTAGCGATCCTTGCCCACTTGTTACCGAACTGCGCCTGCAACTCTATCACCGTCCTCTCTTCCTCCGCCGAGAATTTGTATCCACTGAAAATACAAGAAAAAAAAATCGAATCCGACTAAAGAGATGAACCAACAGAAACTGGGAACGACCTTTACTTCTTCAAATTGGGACGAAGTTTGTTGACCCAACGGAGACGGCAGGATTTTCCGGTGCGCTGAAGAAGGCCTTTGGATCGAATGGAGCTCCAGTCTCGAGGACCATACTTCTTCACATGGTTTATAAGAACTTCGTCTTCCTCCGCTTTCCATGGCCCTTTCTTTATCTCTTCATTCTTCGCTTCCACGTTCCTCATTGAATCCTTAAGATAATCACAATCCAGAGAAATGATTCTCAGCAAAGTTTGTTCCTTTTTTGGGGTGTTGTGTTTTTCAGGCGGGCTAAGGTTGCTTCGCCTGACTGTCGGAGGCGGTTACATCCCACTACCCTCCACTTCAGTACCCCACATCCCAAGTTTCTCTCCCGCATTTCAAATTTTTATCCATAATTACATAAATACCCTTTCATTTGGACTCCAGACGGCCCATTTAAAGAAAGCCCAGGCCCTAAAATATTTCCCACGTACACACAAAAGCATCTGCACACGCACAGGAATTTATTCCATGTTCGGATCATTCTATTTGAGCCCTACATGATTTTTTAGATAATAATAGAGAAATTATTATATTTCGTAGTAAAACAAGAATTCTAGGTAAATTTGAAATAAAATATCAGATTATGTCTTTTGTATATATCTCATCAGTAAAGCATGAAAAAACCGGCATAACTTTAGAATTAGATTTTTTATTTCAAATTATATTAAAGACAACATTTAAGAATTTATTTCTTAATTTTAGAGATGATCAATTCGGTTTTCGTCTATTTTTTCGCTTAAAATTTGTTGGGTTTTGAAAAATTGAATCTGAATGTTTTTGTCTTCAATTTGGATATTTAGAATTGAATATTTAAAATATAAAAATTACGTTTCAATATCTGAATTTTTCAGATAATTCGAAATACTCGGATTAAAATTTTTCGAATATTATATATAATTTAGTTTATTCGGTTTTAAAATTTTTTGGATAATACAATTGTTAATATAAAATAAAGATAAAAATATTAAATATTAAATATAACATATAAATATATATATAATAAATTCTATTAGTATTTATTATTTTTTTAATGTTTATATATTTTTAAAAAAGTAAAATTATACTTTTTTAATTTTTTACATTAGGTTGTTCGGTTTTTATTCGAATCGGAATTCACCGGAACGGTTTTGAAATTATATATTGTATGCATTTTTAGGGTAATCATATTTCAAATCAAAGTATTCTGTTCATTCGGAGCGGTCCAGTTCGGCTAAACCATTTGCATTTCACCTTCGATCGTCTGAAAATGAACAAAGGTAATTGCGCAGAAAAAATACATCGAATTCGGACGAAAGCTCATCAAATTACAAGGAATTGTGATTTTGATGACGGATCTTTGATCTACTTCTCTAATCATCGTTGCCGATGAATCGATACGAAGTCCTGATTCCTGATCGCCAGCCCTTTAATCACAAATCATCCGTCTGTGCGGAAGAACTGACCACAATCAAATTTAAAGAGGAATTCAATATTCAAAGTTTCAATTCAACAGTATTTACACCGAGAACAAGGGTTTACTCACTTCTTCGGTGTTCTTGAAGGAATCCCTAAACTCGTTCTTATATTCGCTCCAACTTCGATCGCATCTTCAACCTGTTGTGTTTTAGCAACCAATCAATCTCTCCGCAATCACTCGCACATCAATCATTGTTCGAGACTTTTATATTTACGATGACTGACCTTGTGGATGCCAGAGGCTCGAAGCAAACCGAAGGAGGCCGTGGCCAAGCCGCCGACGAATAGAGAAGCTACACCGAAGGCTTTGACTGGCATCAGTCCCGAATTTCCAGTGAATCCTCTCCGGTAAGACCTCACTCCTAACATTAACTGAGCGACGCTTCCGGCGGCCCACCACCAGTGGGTGGATGGGCTGCCGTCGGCATCGATCTGCTCCTCCATTAACGCCGATGAGTTTTCTCTTTTGGTAGAAAAGGTAAAGGTTCGGTCAGGTCCCATGGGAGAGCCCCCTCCTAACATTAACGGAGCGACGCTTCCGGCGGCCCACCACCAGTGGGTGGATGGGCTGCCGTCGGCATCGATCTGCTCCTCCATTAACGCCGATGAGTTTTCTCTTTTGGTAGAAAAGGTAAAGGTTCGGTCAGGTCCCATGGGAGAGCCCTCGCAGCTACGAGGTATTTACAGGCTTGCTTAAGTTGAGCCCATGGGTCTGTTTTGGGCTTTACGTAAAAACAGAGTCCAGTTGTATTGTATGGTTTTATTTTATATCAAATTAAACAAATATATTATCATTTTGAATTATATATTGCAATGACACGACCAACACGTTCTGTTCATTGTTATGTTCATTACATCTTAATTTAAGACTAATTATATAACGGCTAGAAATGGTACAAGAAATTCATAGGTAAATATCTATTTTGGAGATCATTTTTAAAATCTACACTGTTTTTTTATACAATTTTGTATCAAGTTTCAAACAACGAATTGTTGTCAAATAAAAATAATAAATTTCAAACTTTCGTCCGAAGATTTTCACAAAAAAAAATTTAACATTATGTGTTGGTTTATTTTTAGTGATGTGATATTGGAACTGTAATGCAAAAATTATATATTTTATTGGAAAATAATTTAAAAATCGAATGATGAGTAAAATTTATCAAATAAGAAATAGAAATATGTTTAGAGAAAATAGATCTTTGTTCTAAAGATTAAGGAGTTTGGAAAGAGATTGGCTTATAATTCGGAAAATATTTGAAATCACTCGTTGATATTTGATATAACAACATTGAGATGAAATGAGTTATGTTTGCAATATTTAATTCATTGCTAAAGTTTCCTCAATAAAATTTGTATTTCGTTATCATATATCATTCTATTTATATAGCCTTATAATATGATGTATGATCTCATATCGATTAAGATTTGAATTTTGAATTTATATATATGATATTAGACAATCTAAAAATTTTGACTTAAACTTTTGGATTAGTTAGACTCAAAACCATATCTAACACGTTGCATTTTTATCCACCAAATTATTAAAAATGCGACGTAAATCTTGAGAATATACATCATCATCTCATATTTCACAAAAATGAGTGTACTGTATTTAAGAAATGACTGTAGTGCTTTTGAGAAACAAATCAATTTCCTCAAATGTGTAGATGAGAAAATCCAAGAAGATCATGCAACTATATAATATTGTTGAATTTTTAAAATTCTAAAAAATCTCTATCACTCTAAAATATTCTAACACTTTTTTATGATTTCATTTTTTATACATTATTCCATACAATTTAACCTATAGAGTAGTTGTATATGAAGGTATTGAAAGGATATTGCCATCACTTAACGAGTGTCATTATGTTTTTCAAATGTCAATTCTAAATTGTCGTAGATGATTGCTCGAGACAAGGCTTTGAATATTTGATTCAATTCCTCCATTGTGTAGTATGGTCTAATATTTTTTCATCTTCTTTTGTAGTTTTATTGAATTGCGCAATAATGGAATCCTATAAACTCTTCTATATATAATCTCTTGTATTGTCTCATATCGTTTAAAATATTAATAGTTGGTTCATATATGTGATTTTAGGACCTCTTAAACATTTGGACAAAAAAAGTTATTAGTCTCATTCATCCGTTTTAATATTTTAATACATGACTTATAATAGTGATGTGCATATTTCAAAACCGAATTTAATGTACAAAATTATTGGATTGCATTATCCCACATTGAATTATATATATATATATAATTCAAATTTGGATTTCAGTTGCGGTGTTCGGGTTTCGATTCGGTTTCGAAAATTTTGGATCCAAATTGAATTCGGACATTTTCAATCAAGTTTTAGATTATTTAGATTCAAAATAATAAAAAATAATCCAAATTAGATATAAATAGTTGTGTTTTCGTTCGGATTATTTAAGTATTATATATTATTCGGTTTTAAGATTATTCAATTAATTTACTTTTTATTATAAAAATAAAATACCAAATATAATATAAAATGTATATATAAAAAACTATCCTATAATATTTTATTATTTATATATATTTAATTTTTCTAATTTGAATGTCCGACGTACTCAGATTTTACACTACCCTAATAATTTCTAAAATTTTCATCTATATAAATTCTTATGATAATCTAAATTCCAAACAATTTAAATTATTCTAATCAATCTGGATAAACCGAATTAAAAACTGTATATAAAATTACCACGACTTGAATTTGTCGACCCTTTAAACATAACTTTGGTTAAGGATTTCGAAGGCATGGGCTTTTGGAAATGGTGGGGAGTATAACACCATAATAAATTAATAACATTACCCATGTATGGCCCATTGGGTTTTATTTAAGCCCATTTAGATACTTTGGGCCATATCGCGTATATATTTGGGCCCATCCATACATGCTTAGCTGCCGTATGCATTACGTTATCGGCTCCATTTTGACATAATATTATATCATATATAATGGATCTATACACACGTGTTTTTATCCATAATTCGCATAAGGATACTATTATAAATATAGATTAAAAATATATTTATTCATTACATTGACATAGTTCTTCACTGTATAAGTAAAATATATTTTTTTTCAAACTTGTTAAAACTATGTTAATGTTCTAATCCATATCATGATATATATATATATATGAATTTGTATTAAATAGTAAATAAAAGAAGGGCCTAAAGAGGCAGAAACTTCAAGAAATATTCGAGGAAGAAGGGAAGTGGGTCATTATAAGAATTGTCTCTTATAATTTAAAATAAAACGATATATAATAATATAATAGATATGATTATGGAGACAAGACAATATGTAGGGTACCCCCGCAATCTTTACACAAATGATGTGATGTAGATCTGTTTCTTCACTTTTCCTCCGATTCCTTCTCAATTAATTATTGGATTATCTTCTAAATCAATATCTAATCAAAAGATTTCTCCAATGTAAAAATGTCAATTACTTATATAAAATATTAGAATATAAATATGTAAAAAATCGAAATAACTAATATACGAAAGCCAATTTAATTGCGAGTTTTTGTTAATTTTGCAGAGCTTATAAACTTTAAAGTACAGGTTTATGTAATTATAATGAAGTATTTAGCTTTTAGGGAACGGATTTCATAATCATTAGTGTGAGATGAGAAGAGTTAAATTGAAAGCCCTATTTTTGGGCTTTTTTAAAAAAAGTTGACTGCGATTCCCGTGTCGACGAGACTCAAATTAGACATGCAGGTGTATTATTATGTAATTTTCAAAATAAAAAAATTGTTATAATATAATTAAATAATATCTATAATATTCGGTCGGACCAAAAGCAAGATTTGGAGGTTCAGATTTGGTGTGGCCCAAAATGTTACGATTCAACGAATTTTGTGCAGTATCTCTCTACCCATTACATAAAATCTAAAAAAATATATTTTTTCATTGAAAAAAATCTTCGAGATACGTAAATAAATGCAATTAAGATTTTTAATTCTATACCTTAATTTTAAAGATGTTTTTCTTTTTACTGACCAATAAATCAGTTCCATTATCAGTAATTAATGTAAACGGTACTACTACAAAGAACTGTACCTTTTATATTGTCCGTAATTTTTTGCCGGATTTTGTTTCATGATATTAAAAGGAAAAAATTGTCTCATCTAATATAATATTAATAAAAAAGAGTTTAACGTCCTAGAATTTATTAAATAAGTGATTTAATAAAATAAATTTAAAACTGCTCACTGTGAAAAAAACGTGTAAATAGAGTATAGTGAAAAAAATTAAATAGAACAATGAGTGATAATATAATAAAAGATTGATATCTAAATTGAGGTAATACAGTTTCAGATTCAAATCTTTATATGGATTAAAGCAAATATTCATATTAATATTAATCGAGACATGAATTAGATAATTGGCGATTTAGGAAGAGAGAAGATAATAAAGGAGCCAAACCAACGCAAGGTCCCGGTTTATTAATAAACCGACCAATCTAATAACAATTATGTTAGGACCACTTTTGACTTTACTGTACGGTACAACAATCCAATGTATGTCTCAGTATCGTACACTTTCATAATTATAACTCATAAACCTTACGTACACGTGTCATTTTTCTATAACATTTTCCGGACCACGCGTTTTTCCTTATTTTACTATTTCCCAACTTAGTTATCTATCTTTGTTACGTATATTATATATATATATTCAGAGAATTTGCGAAAAAAAAAGTCGTGTTACTGTAATCCCATTGAAAATTTCGATGTTTGGATATAAATTAAACGAATTTAAAACGTGACTTGTTAAACTATAGAGTATTTGAAGAGAAGGAAAATATTAAACAATTAGATAATATTGACTAGTGATTATATAATATTCGAATTCTTTAAACCGTAACTCTTATAGGAAAAAAATGAAACTCTTTACCCTAATCAAAAGAATAGAAAATTAAAAGATCGCCACTTTAAGAACGACAAGAGAAAATAATGCGAATATCATAAATTAATTATACATTTAAACATGTTAATAACAATGTTATAAAAATTGACAGGTGTTAGTCAAACGATCTATAGAATCGATTTATCAACATTTAATGACTAATCGAATTAATCATTGATTAATCGACGATTAAATATTTTCGTTTTTATGAATAATAGATTTTTTAAATTATAAAATATAATATAGAAAACATAAATAAACAAAATATTATATATAAAATATAAAATCACATAAATCATTAATCATATCATAAACATAACAAAATATTAATAAAAATCTAATATCTATTGTATATTGGAAGAATTTATATGTCGGTACCAAAATAAAATTATTTTTGAATCACTGATCTTAAATCAGAGTTTTGTAGGATTGTTGAAATAGACGACAAACGAATATATGAAGATGATGTACGGATGGTGAATAAACGAACAGAAACGAAAACAATAAATGAAATAAAGATGGTTATAAAAATCAACGACGAACGATGTTTAAAATTAGAGGAACGACGAATAAATACGACCAACGAGGAACGATATTTAAAACTAAAGGAATAACAAATAAATATGATCAACAATGCTCAAAACTGGAAAACTGTATGACATGAAGAAAAACAACCAAAACGACGTTGTATTGGTTAAATTTTAAAACAAATATGTTAAACTGTCGATTTTCTCGTAATCGATTGTCCAGACGTCGATTAATTATCGATTTTTCTAATTTTTTTATTAATCGTACGACCGGATACCGCCTAAATATAAACACTACTATTAGAATACTGTTGATAATATTAAAAAAGGAAAAATATAGTTTGGGTCAAAACGTATTAAATAAAAATATAAAATTTAATGAGATGTCGCATATTTCCACTTTATAAGAAATATATATTAAAATTCAAAAATATCACGTTATATGGGAAAATTGGTGAATGAAATCCAAGATTTTTAACGTTGGAAACATTGCGAAAAAAGCAAGAACAAGATGTAGACTACCATAAATGTTTTGTCCGTACGATTTTATCCGATATTTGATCGGAACCATTCATTTTCGACAAGTAAATATGTATTTTTCTTTTTTTATAAAGACAAAAAAAAAGAGAAAGTGGGAACGAGTGGCATGTGCGCCATGTGTCCCCTCCATCATCGCATTTGACATACAAACATTAAATCTCGCCTTAATCTTCGTATATATACGTCGGTCGCTCCTCATTTTCCCATTTTTTCTCCCTCTCTATATACATAAACATACCATATATTATTGACTTTATTTTTCCTTTTTTTATATATATGATGGAACAAATTAAAGATCAAATTGGTAATCAATCGGACTCAATAATAATGTTATGTAGAAATTATGTTGTCCTCTCCCCCTCCAAACAGTCGTATTCTCCCATCTTTTCATATTTAAGAGGTTGAGTTTCCTCTATTTTTATATAAATATTTAACGAACCAATTAATTAATGGATTGTATATATATATATATATATGTAAACACTCTAATTAAATAGTTTTAAAAATGTCCAACAACAGGATTAAGATTAAATCATAACTTTAATGGGTGATGATATGTATAATATTCTTTGATTTAATATTAGTTAACATAAACAGAAACTGCAATCAGTGTGACTGTTGTGTCAATATTCTTCAATCAATTAAAAAGATTCCAAATAAACAATAGCCACTCCTCCTATTGTGGTGGAGTGGACAATCAATTTTGACTCAAGCTTATAGTGTATACATATATGTATATATATATATATATGTATGAATATGCTGTATATTGTTCAATGTATTCCTCGAGAACAGCTGGGACAAAATATTTAAATGCAAGCAGTGGTTTTATTTATTATATATGGTGGCAATAACAACACCAATAAAGTTTTGTATTTTTATAATGGCCCGAGCTGAAAATGACGTATCAACATATATTTTATTATTATGTAAAAAAGAAAAATGATCACTACTAGTAGTAGTAATAATATATCATTCGCTACATGGTTTTACTTAGGTGTGTTTTTTTATTTAATGCCCCGACCAATGCATATTAAACACTTGGTGAATCACCGTTCAATCGGTGGAAATTTATCTTAAAATAAAATTATTTTTATACGAGTTTAAATCTTTACGAAGCTGGGTGTGAGATTTTAATGTAATTTCAATAGGGATGTATTACACCAAAACCATAAAAATAAAAAATAATATGAATCAATTCAATAATGATTAGATAATACACAATATATGCCGTTAATTTTGAATCTTAATATTTGGAATGATATTAACTTTAATTGATATTGATATGTAAATTATAAATAGAAAACTTTGGCAATGTACTATTATTTTTCATATATGTTTATTAAATTTTTTTGAAGAGGGGCCAGATGGGATGGCATTCCCTTGTGATTGTGAATCTCGTGGTGCAAAAAAGAAACGAAATTTGTTTTTTTTTTCATAATTTATTAAACCGATGTTGAAATCCATTATTATATATTGAGCCGACATGAATATATACACAAATAAATTCCTTTTACGTATGATTTTTAACCGTATTTTCCATAGTTTATCTCATGTCATGGATTCAAAAGGAAGCACGGTGTCACGTAATTTTTTTTTGTAATGCACATTAATTGGCCATATTAAATCACAATTACAGACTAATAAATTATAAAAAAACCATTACATTAGTCTATTGTTCAAAAACATAAATTTAAAATTTAATTTTCAAAATTTTTTAAATTTTCAGATATTATATTTGTACAACTGAAATGCTAGTACGAAGTCAAACCAATCGCTCGTCGATCTAAAACACAAGAACAATCTACCATTCAATCAATCGGTATATGCGGTTACACTCTGTTTTATTCATACAGAAACAAAAACAGAATCATCAATCCAGTGAAACGACCCATGACAAAGCTCCAATAATGTACAGATTAAGCAATAGAATTATTCTTTGCATCCATTCGTGTTTTTGCACGACTTTATGGTATCACACGACTTTATGGTATCAGAGCCTTGGATAAAGTCTTGAGCTATATACTTGTTAAAAATCATGGAAGAATCTGAAAACTTCTCATTCCGAGTTCATGTCAGCATATAAAACTTTGTCACCATCAAATTAAATGACATAAATTATCTTCGATGGAAGACTCGGTTCGAAAAACTCTCTTGCACCGCGGGAGGTACCGTCGTGACGTCCTCGATGATATCCTTTTGAAGCGCCCGAGACCGTATAGACGTCCCTTATACGGTCTCACCGACTACAAGACAAATAAAAGTAACGTTAGATTTTCACAAATTATTTGATTAATAATTTAGAAATAAAATAATAAACTTTTAACTCTAAATAAATTTGGTCCTTTTGTAAAGGACTGAGGTCGTTGGGGCTTGAACCGCAAGTCTGAGACTGCTGTGTGATATTTTCCGTCACAGCTCTCACGGTTCGCTCCGCTCGAGGATCGACGAGTTCCGGTTCGTCGGCCTCTTCCCCGACAACCGACTTCTTCTTTGCATGGGTTTCTAATACCACTTCAAGAAGAACCGGTTCTCTTCCCATCCGTTGCATCTACAATATAAAATAAACGTTGTTAGATAAATATAGTAAACAAAAAATCTAAATAATAAAAATTTTACCAATTCTTTTTTCTTTTCGTGAAGGATTTTGATCCCGAAGTATGGCGATGCAGACCGTTTCCGGGAACCTTCTCACCGTAGCGATTTTGTTTGGCCTTCTCGCTCTGTGCCTTGAATTCCGCGGACTCCCAGTGCTGAATCATTTTGTTGAAGACCGCTTCGGTTGCCCATCTCGATTTGCTATTGTTGGCGTAGTAGTTGCGCTTTGCACCGTTCATCATTAGGCGCATCCGAACCTGCATGTCGCGCATCCATGCTGTGTAGATGCGCGTTGTATGAGTTCTCCGCCATCTGTATGAACGTTGCAAATAAAGTTATAAAATTTTTAGTTTCATATATATATATATAATTATAAAAATATAATTAAAAAAACTTACAATAAAAGTGCGCCACCATCGTTGGCGCAAAACTTCTGCCATAACTTGTCAGGAATAGTAGAGATTGTCCTATAAGGACCCTTGGATGATGTTGTTGTTGGTGTGTTTTAATACATCATCCTCAACAAACCTGCATATCAAAAAAAAGTTAGATAATATTTATGAAATATAATAATGCAAACCAAAATAATTAGATACTATTTACCATAACGTCCAAGGAGCACGTTCTGGATCGATGATCGGAAGGGTTGGACGGTCATCGAAATCATCGATCAAATCATCGATATCTATCATATCGTCCTCGTCAACAAATATCGGCGGTGCCGATATTGGAGACAGAGGACGATATGATGGTGGTGGCGGCGGGGGAGGTGCTCCGGCGGAACCAGCAAGTAAACCACCCGATCCAATGAAACGTCTCGGTCTCATTGTTTCTATGTTTTCGAATAGTTTGTGTGTGAGATGTGAATTTTAGAGAAGGTTTTTGTGTTTGAATTGTGTTGAAACCATCCGATCCAATAAGGACATGCTAATCTTTCGTGCGTGCTCCATCCAGATAACATTCCATACGCAGGAAAATCGCTAATTATCCACAACAAGACCGCTTTTACATATGGATTGGTCGTTGATGCTTCATAAATAACTTCTTCATTTCGTGCTACTTGTTCATCTTGCACACTATCTCTAACACCGCAATCTTCGCCGTGAAAAAACCAAATTTCGTAATTTTCAACGAAACTCACCTTATACAGATGTTTGCAAACAATTTCTTGACTTCGATACTTCATGTTTTTGCATCTTTTTCATGGACATAACATTGTCCCACGTTCTTGACACAAAGGCTGCATCGATGCAAAACTCATGAATTGCTCTAATCCGTGTAAGAGTTCTTGCGTAATCTCTTCGGTTACAGGATCTTTTCTTCTATACATCCACTCTCTTGATCTATATATATTACGATTTGAAGACGACGACATTTTTTCGAAAATGTTTTTGTTATTGATGGTTTGATGCACTCTTTGGTATGATCTAAATAGTGAACGTTCCAACGGACATCCGTTGGAAATCGCTACGGATACCCGTTGGAGGTTCACGTGAATTTATTTAAACGGTGGCCTCGAATTCATAACATCAACGGTCATCCGTTGCAATTTCTAACGGGCATCCGTTAGAAGTTGCAACAGACGACCGTTGGAATGTTTTCTAACGGATCTTCCAACGGACATTGCTAACGGATTGTTTCCGTTGCCATCCGTTAAGATTTGCGACGGATTTCCAACGGCCATTCCAATGGAGGTTTTCCGTTACAAATCCGTTGCAATTTCACTACATCCGTTGCAATCCGTTGGTACGCGTTTCCAACGGACGGATCCGTTGCCCCGTCCGTTGGAAATTGCGTGTTTTTTGTAGTGGGAAGGATTGACATATTGTAGAATTAGCTCTGTCCATGATGCTCCATGCTAAAGTACCTCTCTCTTACTGGGTTGAAGCATTCTTTACTGCAACTTATTTTATAAACTTGCTTCCATCTACTGCTCTACAAGTTGAAATTCCATATGCTCAGCTTCTTGGCTCAGAACCAAATTATAGCTCCTTAAGAATCTTTGGTTGTTCTTACTTCCTTTACTTACGACCATATGCTTCTAACAAGTTCGATACAAGGTCATACACTGTGTTTTTCTTGGTTAAAATAATATATACAAAGGGTATCACTGTCTCTATCCACCAACAGGTAAGATTAACATTGTTCGACATGTCATTTTCAACGAAAATTCCTTTCCTTTTTCATTTGAATACGTCTCTTTCACACCATAATATCCATTTACACTAACACAAGCCTGGAAAAAAGGAAACCAAGTATCATGTTCTAACTTTTCTCTAGCATACACAACACAATAACCAACGTATCAAACTCCAATTTTTGTTCTGGAACCGGGTCCTACCCATGACACAGTCAGCTTTCCTACATTACCAGTCAACACACATCTAAAACACATACTCCTCTTCCATCTCCCTCACCACCCCCACAGACAAATCAAAATAATCACTCAATGATTATCAGATCCAAAGTGGGGAAAATAAAACCTAATCCCAAATATGCATTAGTTACAACCTCCTCCGTCCCATTCACCCTTAAAACTATCAAAACTACTCTGTCACACCCATGTTGGTATTCATCTATGTGTGAAGAAATTCAAGCCTCACAAACTAATGAAACATGAGATCTAGTACCTCCTCAACCTCATATGAATATCGTAGTATGTAAATGGATTTTCAAAGTTAAACTTATACCTGACGGAAAATTAGATAAGCTAAAATCCAAATTAGTTAGAACCCACCAAACAAAAGCAGTAGACTTTCTTGATACCTTTAGTCCTGTGGTTAGAACTTCAACAATACATCTAGGTTTGAATATAGCAGTTACCCAACAATGGTATACTTGTCATCTAGATGTCAGTAATGTATTTTTCTATGAGAGACTAAATGAAACAATTTACATGGAACAACCACCAAGGTTTATTAATAAAGACTATCCTCACCATGTGTGTAGATTGAAAAAGTCATTGTATGGTCTCAAACAGACTCCTAGAATCTGGTTCAACACTTTTAACTCATTTCTCATTGACTTTGGTTTCCATTGCAGTGCTGCAGATCCATCCATATTCGTCTACAGAAAAGATACTGCAGTTCTAATCCTTTTACTCTATGTAGATGAAAACCTTGTGCTATGGCTCGAATCCGTATCCTTACCGATAACATTGAATCATTCCTCACAAAATTGCTCAACCAGTTGCACTCTTATTTCTCTATGAAAAATTTAGGTCCTCTTCATTATTTCTTAGACATTCAAGCTCAACACCACTATGCAGGTTTCTTCTTGCATCAGAGCCAATATGCATTAGATATTTTAGCTAAAACTGACATGTTACTCTGTAAACAAATTCCTACACCTCTTCCATATAAATTACATGAGCATGTTCATGATCTTGATAAGTTCCCTGACCCATCTTATTTTAGGAGCATTGTAGGCGCTTTACAACACCTAACACTTACCAGGCTAGACCTTAGCTTTGTTATCAATTTCATCAATCATAAAATGGATGATCCCAGCATAGGAGACTTCAAACTTTTGATAAAACATATTCCTAGATATCTAAAAGGAAATATACCTCTTGGAATATATATTCATTAACGCAATCACTCAAATCTTTATGCATATAGTGACAGTGATTGGACTGGTTGTCACTCTACACGTCGATCTACTACTGGGTTTTGCATAGTTTTAGGAAGTAATCTCATTTTCTGGTCTGCAAAACGACATCCCACTGTTTCCCAATCCTCTAGCGAGCTGAATACAGGTCTATGGCCTCTTTGATTGCTGAAATCACATCGATTTCTTTCCTCCTTCGTGACATTGGTATCTCGCTATCTTAACCTACTATATTCACAACAAAAAAACACGGGCTTTCTAACGGACGGGACAACGGATCCATCCGTTGGAGAGCAAAACCAACGGATTGCCACGGATGACGAGATATTGCAACGGGCAAAAATCCGTTACAATTCCGTTACAATTTGCAACGGATTTGTAATGGATACCCTCCGTTAGAAAGTCTGTTGGCAGTCCATCGCAAATTGTAACGGATGGCAACGAAAACCATCCGTTGGTAGTGTCCGTTGGAAGTTCCGTTAGAAATCTTTCCAACGGTCTTCCGCTGCAACGGATGCCCATTAGAAATCGCAATGGATAACCATTGATTTTGTGAATTTCGAGGGCACCAGTTTAAATAATTTCACGTGAACCTGCAACGGCTATCCGTCGCAATTTGCAACGGATGTCCGTTGGAACATAAACTATTTAGATCTTCCCAAAGAGTGCATCAAACCATCAATAACAAAAACATTTTCGAGAAAATATCGTCGTCTTCAAATCGAAATATATATAGATCAAAGGAGTGGATGTATAGAAGAAAAGATCCTGTAACGGAAGAGATTACGCAAGAATTCTTACACGGATTAGAGCAATTCATGAGTTTTGCATCGATGCAGCCTTTGTGTCAAGAACGTGGGACAATGTTATGTCCATGCAAAAGATGCAAAAACATGAAGTATCGAAATCAAGAAATTGTTTGCAAACATCTGTATAAGGTGGGTTTCGTTGAAAATTATGACGGAATTTCCGGACGGATATTGATCCGTCCCTAAATTACGGACGGAAATTTTAGTCCGTCCTTAAATTCCGGACGGATTCTAATCCATCTGTAATTTACGGACGAAATTATTTCAGTCCCTATTTCCGGACGGATTAAGGACTAACACCAATCAGTCCCTAAATTACGGACGGATTAGGGACGGCGTTTTTATTTTTTTTAAATTATTTTATTTTTTATTCGTCTTTAATAACTTTTTTATTTTTTTTAAAATCCGGACGGAAAAATAAATCCGTCCGGAAATTAAAGACTGATTTATATATGTCTGGAATTATTTATTTTAAATATTTTTTACTTATTTTTTTATTTTTTAAATTTTATTTTTTTTTGATATTTCAAAAAACGTTTCATTTTTATAATAAAATTAAAAATTAGAAAAAATATAAAAGAATGACATGGAAGGTGGAAGATTTTTTTTTTTGTGTATTCTTATACCCATATTTAAGGCAAACTTTTATTGACATTTAATTTATTTTTAACATGATGTTTCATTTATAGCTTTTCGTTTTTAGTGTTATTTCAAAAAACATTTCATTTTTTCATTATGTATATATTTAATGATAATAATATTAAAATTAGAAAATACAAAAGAATGATTGGAAGATGAAAGGTTTTTTGTGTATTCATTGGAATATTAAATATAATGGCCAATTGATTAATTTATGATAAAAACAATTGAATTTAAAAAATAAAAAGTTGAAAGACGATGTGGTGGCGTGAGAAAAGAGAAAAATATAGAATAGTATTTTTTGAACGCAATAATATTTTTTGTAAATAAATAATATTATACATGGTAATATATTACTAAGGTGTTATTTCACATAATATAAAAAAATTTGGCTGTGGACAAATATATATCCAATGTATATGAATATATATATATATATTAACATATATTAAATAAATATTTATATAACTCTTCGGTATTATTTCAAATAATATAATAAAATATGGAAATAAAAATATATATATCCAATATATATATGAATATATATATATATACGGACGAATTTCGGACGAAAATTTATTAGCGACGTTTATTTACGGACCGACAAAATCCGTCCGGAAAACGTCTGGAAACCATTTTCCAGACGAATTAGGGACGGATTTTGCTGTCTGGAAATTTAATTTTTCTTGTAGTGTATAACCGAAGAGTTTACGCAAGAATTTCTACACGGATTAGAGCAATTCATGAGTTTTGCATCGATGCAGCCTTTGTGTCAAGAACGTGGGACAATGTTATGTCCATGCAAAAGATGCAAAAACATGAAGTATCGAAGTCAATTTATTATTTGCAAACATCTGTATAAGGTAGGTTTCGTTGAAAATTACGAAATTTGGTTTTTTCACGGCGAAGATTGCGGTGTTAGAGATAGTGTGCAAGATGCACAAGTAGAACGAAATGAAGAAGTTATTTATGAAGCATCAACGACCAATCCATATGTGGAAATGGTGTCAGATGCTTTTCCTGGAGTTGTTAATGAACAAACGCATGAAGAGATGCCGAACATCGATGCACGTCGATTCTTCAACCTTTTGGATTCGACGAAACAATCTATATATGAAGGTTGTCGTGAACGTCAGTCTCGTTTATCTTTATCTTCAAGATTGATGAGTATTAAAACAAACTACAATGTGGCTGAAAATTGCATGGATTCATTTTGTAAAACAATGCGGGAATATTTACCGGAAAATAACCAAGCTCCCGAGACATACTATGAAAGAAAGAATGTGTTAAAAGACTTGGGAATGCCACATGAGAAAATTGATGTTTGTAGAAACAGTTGCATGTTGTTTTGGGGAAATGATAAAGACTTGTTGGAATGCAAGTTTTGCAGTGCAAGCAGATTTCGGCCTAAAAAACCATCTTCACGGAAATACGTACCATACAAGAAAATGTTTTATATGACCGTAGCAAACATGTTGAGAAGGTTATATGAATAAAAAAAACCGCTGCAGCAATGAGATGGCACGCCGAACACTCCACGACCGAAGGTGTAATGCAACATCCATCGGATGGTCAGGCTTGGAAACATTTCAATGTAATATTTCCCGAGTTTGCACGTGAAACGAGAAATGTTTATCTTTGCCTGTGCACGGATGGTTTTAGTCCCTATGGACAATCGGGAAGTCAATATTCCCTCTGGCCGGTGATTTTGTCTCCTTATAATTGACCTCCCGAGATGTGTTTGAAAAGAGAGGTAATGCTTCTGACGTTGCTGATTCCAGGACCAGAACATCCGAAGAAAAGTTTCGATGTATTTTTGCAGCCCTTAATTCATGAATTACGACAGTTATGGAATGAAGGAATCATTGCTTATGACGTCAGTACTAAGCAAAATTTCAGATTGAAAGCGGTCTTGTTGTGGACAATTAGCGATTTTCCTGCGTATGGAATGTTATCAGGATGGAGCACGCACAGAAGGCACCGTGCATGCAAACTGGAACACAAATCCTTTACGAAAGATTGAACACAATGGAGGATTTACAAGAATCAGTAGAATGCGGTGGAGATCGTGGGCATCGTAAACCAAAAGGTCAAGGTGAATGGCATAACTGGTATAAACGTAGTATCTTTTGGGAACTACCATACTGGAAATCATTGATATTACGTCATAATTTAGATGTTATGCATATCGAGAAGAACTTTTTCGATAACATCATAAATACTGTTTTGAATGTGACGGGTAAAACGAAAGATAATATACAATCAAGGAAAGATTTGAAGTCAATATGCCGACGACCTGAGTTGGAATTACGGGATGGAAGGTCACATATCCCGGTATTCAGATTGTCTAGTCCGACCAAAACAACATTATTAAAATGGTTAAAAGAGGACGTTAAGTTTCCCGATGGATATGCATCGAACATTGCTCGGTGTGTGGATATTGTCGGGTTCGAGGCTGATCGAATTGAAAAGTCACGATTGTCACATTTTCATGCAGCGGCTCATTCCAATCGCATTTGCTGAGCTCTTACCACGTAATGTTCACGATGTGTTATGCGGAATCAACATATTTTTTAGAGATATATGTTCGAGGAATTTAAAAGGTGATGACTTGGAAGTAATGAAAAACAATATCTCTGAAGTATTATGTGCATTGGAAAAAGTTTTTCCGCCTTCATTCTTCGATGTCATAGAGCATTTGCCAAAGTATTTACCAGAGGAGGCAATACTCGGTGGGCCAGTTCAATTCAGATGGATGTATATTTTCGAAAGGTTTTTCTTTCATTTAAAAAAAAAGCAAAAAACAAAGCAGCGGTCGAAGGATCTATTGTCAAACAATACTGCTGGAAGAAATAACATATTTCAGCACATTTTATTTCGAGTCGCATATTTAGACGAAAGAGCGACGTGCACCGGATGATCACACAAATTATATGTATCAATATAATCCGCAGTTTGACACAATTCCTGAGATGTTTACAACGATTGGACGTACAGGAGGTAAATCCGATGAATATTGGTTAACACCAAAGGAGTATAATCACGTCCACACATATATACTACTAAATTGTCAAGAGTTATTACCGTTCGAAAGGTACGTACATGGTACATATTACTTTTAATCTTTTTATATATATATATATATTAAAATATAAAGTAATTTCATTATTCAGGATATTTGACGAAGAAGTGTTTGGTACATATCCTCATCTAAATGCAAATGAACTCACAGACATGAAAGTTCAACATTATGGATCCTGGTTTAGAGACTACGTAAGTACTCGTATACACATTTATGTAAATTAATTGCATATAAGAGTTCAATGAACAAGCGAAAGACGACTCACCCATCGATGAATCTACTGAAGAAGAAATGTAAATACAATAATGTTTACTATGTGTAATACATGTAGATGATGTGTAATGTAAATGACGTATAACATCAATGAACGATGTTTCACATTTGATGAATGATGTGTAATCGAATAATCGAAATTTTAATACAATCGAATATTTTATATAAATGATGTTTGATGCATATCAAATTAAAATAATCTAATACCAATGTTGACGGTTGCCCATTGAAAATATTAACGGTTGTTGAACCACGAATTCGCACCCGACACTTAGAAAAAATTTCTGAATTTTCAATACTCCCAACGGACATCCATTGGCACGAGCAACGGACGACCGTTGGAACGTTATAAGGTAAATTGACGCCACGTGTTGACGCCACGTGTTTGCTTCCAACGGACATCCATTAGCATTCCAACGGATGTCCGTTGGAAAATGTAATGATGACTGCAGAAATTGCAGCTTTTCCCAACCGTTTTCAGGTTTCCAACGGCCGTCGGTTGGAAATTGCGATGGATGACCGTTGGAAGGGCAGACGAGCCGCCATTTAGCCGTCCGTCGCCTCGGGGATACACATTCCCAACGGTCATCCGTCGCAATTTCCAACGGACGGTCGTTGGGAATGCGAAACGTCGCGTCAATTTCGACGGATGACCGTTGGAAAATCCGATATATATATTGCGACAGAACTGTTCTTATTTCAACACCAAAACAAATACAAAATTCAAAACATTACTAAAAATTAGAAAAAATGAGACCTAATTTATAGGAAGGATCGGTTTGATGAGGATGATGTGTTAAAACACACCAACAATACCATCATCCAAGGGTCGTTACAAGACGATCTCTACTACTCCTGGCAAGTGACGCCAGAAGTTGTGCGCCAGCGATGGTGGCGCACTTTTATTGTAAGTGTGTTAATTATATTTAATTTTATATTTATTAATATATTTGAAAACTAATAATTTTTTAACTTTGTTTGTAGCGTTCATACAGATGGCGTCGAACCCATATGTTGCGCATCTACACAGCGTGGATGCGCGGCATGTAGGTTCGATTGCGCCTAATGATGAACGGTGCAAAGCGCAACTATTACGCCAACAGCAGTAAACCGCGATGGGCAAACGAAGCGGTGTTCAACAAAATGATTGAGCACTAGGAGTCCGCGACATTCAAGGCCAAGAGCGAGAAGGCCAAACAAAATCGCTACGGTGAGAAGGTTCCCAGAGATGGTCCGCATCGCCATACTTCGGGATCAAAATCCTTCACGAAAAGAAAAAAATTGGTAAAGTTTTAATTATTTAGAATTTTTAATTACTTAAATATTTATCTAACAAAATTCCTTTTATATTGTAGATGCAACGGATGGGAAGAGAACCGACTCTTCTTGAAGTGGTATTAGAAACCCACGCAAAGAAGAAGTCGGTTGTCGGGGAAGAGGCCGTCGAACCGGAACTCATCGATCCTCGAGCGGCCCGAATCGTGAGAGCTGTGACGGAGAAGATCACACAACAATCTGAGGCTTACGGTTCAAGCCCTGACGACCTTAGTCCTTCACAAAAGGATCAAATTTATTTAGAGGTAAATATTATTATTTTAATTGTAAATTATTAATCAAATAATTTATTAAAATCTAACATTACTCTTATTTGTCTTGTAGTCGGTGAGACCGTATAAGGGACGTCTATACGGTCTCAGAGCGCTTGAAAAGGACATAATCGAGGACGTCACGACGGTACCTCCATCAATGCAAGAGAGTTTTTCGCAACAACGGCGAATCGAAGATCTCGAACCACAACTTCGAGAAACTCGAGCTCAAGTGGCACAACAAACATCTCAAATACAACAATTGGAGAGCGTCATTGAGTTGTTATCGGGCCAGGTGAGGGGATCAACACCGCAGCAAGAACCGAGACTCGATTCGAATGCAACTCCGTCTAGAGGTGGTGGTGATGGCGGGGATGATATTGATGCAACCGACCTGAACGATATGTAATAGAAAATAGTTTTAATTTTTTGTGTTTTGTAATATAATTTTAATATTTTTATTAAAAACCTTTTAGTTTTAAAAATTTATTTTTATTTTTTTTCAAAAGTTCCAACGGGCATCCGTTGGAACTGCTAACGGTCATCCGTTGCACCGTGTTTCCCACCAAATCGTTTCCCACCAGTTTGCAACGGACATCCGTTGGCCGAGCTAACGGGATTCCATTGGAATCCGTTTCCTGCCAAACCTTTCCCGCCAGTTTGCAACGGTCGTCCGTTGCAGTTTCTCGCCACATAGCAACGGATGTCCGTTGCAAAAATGAATTTTCCCCGCCTAATTTTGCAACGGACAGTCATTGCTGTCCAACAACCGTCCGTTGAAAGATTGCAACGGTGATCCGTCACAACGTTTTCTAACGGGCGTCCGTTACTGTATTTCCAACGGCGGATTCCATTGCCATTCCGTTTCAAATTTGTAACAGATATTATCCGTTGACACGCTGTCGCGAATTGCAACGGATCGTCATTTGCAACGAACTTTTTGCAACGGACGAAAATCCGTTGACGTCCGTTGGAATGCGCCAGTTTTTTTGTAGTGATTATATTGTGACTATCTATCTATAGTGTATGTAACCATAAATCCAAGCTTTCACAAAAGCACGAAACATATTGAATTTGATTATCACTTTATTCATTAAAGGTAACACTAGGTTCTATTATTACAAAACATATACCCTCAACTATCTAAATTGTTGACATTTTCATTAAGTCACTAAACAGATTCCAGTTCTCTACACTACATAAAAAAAACTCGACCTTAGGGTACCCCTGCCACGAGTTTGAGCGGGATGTACAACTAAGAGCACGAGACGCCACGCCTGAAGCCAATCCAATCACTCTGGTCGACCTAAAACATAGGAACAATCCACCACTCAATCAATCGGTATCTACGGCTATACTCTGCCTTATGATATAGAAACAGAAACTGAGCCTCACATCAACAACATCAACATCAACCCAGTGAAACAACCCATGACAAAGCTCCAAAAAGCTCTAATGGCTCAGCCCACAACATCCTCTCGTGCCAACACATCCGACGACAAAATGACTACTAACAACAGTTTCAGAAATCTTAGAATACCTCTGAAAAATCGTTACTCTGTTTTGCAGAGTCTTCATGTCTCTCTTAGCATTTTTTTTCCTTATAAATGTAATCAAGAGAACCATATATGGATTAAACAATAAAATTATTCTTCGCATCCATTATTTGCACGACTTTAGTCTCAACAATCAGATTTAAATTTATTGTTGATCTAATAGGACATGTTTTATTGAGAGAAAAATAAAAATTGGAAAATTTTTGCCGACAAAACAATTTAGATATATATTTTTCAATATTGATATAAATATAAAAGTGTTTATAATAAAAATGAAGATTTATAAATTTTAAAACTTTTGCCATATAATTATTCCAAAGATACTTTTGCGAATATAAAATCGTTTCTAAGCAAATGTAACGTTATTAGAATCAAATGGCTACAAAATAATAGTTAGAACGGAAGTAAAATGAACGAATATATACATATGAAAAAAATAAAACCAATTACACAAATAAAAAAAATATAAAATTTAGATATATAAGATCGATTTTAGCAATATGACGTCAGGACCATCGAATGTATCGTAGACGACAAATTCATGTGTTAGAGGTGACGCACATGCACGAGGGCCATTGGTCGATCGAGTAAAAGAAAATTTCAACGAGGCCTTGCAATTATTGTTCCATTTTTTGGTGCCTCTACGGATATATATATATATGAATGTATGTATACACGAGATTTGATTTTTCACATGGGTAAACTGGTTTGCAGAAGTGCTGAACTGTAGACTGATATATTTGTTCCGTGGGTCCCATCTCCTCTTCCTTCCTTCATTCACCAAAAAAATCAACGAAATAATGGGAAAAAAGGTTTCCTCTCTAATATATTTCCTTTATAATATTAAAAAGCGGAAATAAAATAAAATAAAATGGAGGAATATTAATAGAAGCCCACTTCAACTCTGTTCTTTCTTATACTCTTAATCTCTCTATGGGAAAAAACATCAACATGGAGAGTAGTGCTCTTCAAGACAATACTTTCCTTTTCACTACAACCTCGGCATCTTCATCGGCCACCTTGGTTTCTTCTTCGTTCTAAATCGAAATCGTCAAGAAAAACTCCAGACGACAACAGTGACACCAAGAAACGCCGCAAGATCAACAATGGTGATGATAAACATCCCACGTACAGAGGAGTACGGATGAGAAGCTGGGGCAAATGGGTATCGGAGATCAGAGAGCCCAGGAAAAAATCTAGAATCTGGCTCGGCACTTATCCCACCGCCGAGATGGCGGCTCGAGCCCACGACGTCGCAGCTTTAGCAATCAAAGGCTCCACGGCTTATCTCAATTTCCCTGACTTGGCCGGCGACCTTCCTCGCCCGGCCACCACCTCCCCTAAAGACATCCAATCCGCCGCAGCCAAGGCCGCGGCGGCCACGTGGCACGATCACACGTCAAATGATACTGATGACCGTACGATTTGCTGTGATGATTCGTCTGAAGCGGAGGGGAGACGAGCCAGGATATCTGCGGCTCAGTCGTCGAGCAGTTTGGTTTCTTCGGACACGACCACGCAGGATTCGTCGGTGACTTCGTCGGCCACGAGTGCGGACAAGGACGGAGACGAAGACACGCTGTTTGACTTGCCTGATCTTTTCACAGAAGGTTTGACTCGAAACGATGCGTTTTGCTACTACTCGTCCACATGGCAGCTTTGTGGGGGCGACTCGGTGTTCCGGCTCGAGGAGCCATTCTTATGGCAGAATGACTGAACTGTCCTCCGGGTTTCGTCAAGAAGCTCACTAACACTTAATTTCACTTTATATATAATATATATATTTTTTGAATGTGTGTGTGTGAAGAAATTCGGTCATTTTGATTATATTCCTTTCAAAAGTGTGATTTAAGTTAATGTCAATGTAAAATATATGTGGAGAAGACGGTCTATGCAAGGAACAAGATCCAATAAAGACCCGTGTTTGATCTCTCGAATCGAATTATATGTTATTATATTTTGTTTTTTGGCTCCTGGATTTGTATAATTTCATGAATCTAGCCATAATTTTACTTAATGAACGTTGTTTCCACGTTTATTTACCATTAATTATAGTAATTGAATATGAAGAAATCATAAATGATAGAAGCTGAGTACCTATTCGGTTAATTCCCTGTGTGACTATAAAATTAAATAATTTGGTCCAAATAGAACAATGTATTAATAGTAGGGAATTAAAACGTGATTAGGGAATGCATATGAAAATTAATGTACCATTAGGGAGATGTTTATAAGTAATTATACAATCACGGGTTGGTACTACAAATGCGTCATATTTATTATTTAGTGCACGCATTTTGATAAGACTATGATTGCTAATTTGACAGTGAAGGAGACAAGCTTTCTACCATTTTTTTATTTTTTTATATTTTTTATGGGTCGGGAAATAACATGACTCACGTGGATGTCGTGATGATATTTATGCGTTTCGATATATATATATATATGTATGTATGTATGTATAATGTATTGCAATCTTTTACCTTTTGTTATTCTCATTTCTTTTTACTTTTTACGTGGCCTATCTCCTTTAATGTAGTATAACGAATATATAAATATATAAATATATATATATATATTGCTTTTATCCAACATCTTATACTGTGTCCACCATTACGAGGCAACAGATAAACTGTTGTTGATTCCCAAAAAACACAATAGACTCAAATTTGAGAGTGACACCATATGATTTTACCATAAATAAAGCTTACTCTCCCTTGGT
The DNA here is from genome assembly GCA_036759665.1 of Gynandropsis gynandra. Classification (NCBI taxonomy): domain Eukaryota; kingdom Viridiplantae; phylum Streptophyta; class Magnoliopsida; order Brassicales; family Cleomaceae; genus Gynandropsis; species Gynandropsis gynandra. The sequence goes on from CM071861.1 coordinate 37,904,535, forward strand.
CCAAAAAGTATAAGAGAATTTTACTCAAATTTATCGACGAGATTTCGATTTCAAAGATAAAGGAATCTTTTTATAGATTATAAATGATTTTGAATTATGTTCCTTTTGAAAATTGGTGTAATAAATCCATGGCAAATATAGGCATACACATATAAATTATACTATTTTGGAAGACATAAGATAGTTGAAGGCACTAAGAATCATAGTGGGTATGTGAGTGATATCATAATCATTACCACAATATAAGAATATGAAGAGTGAGTTTTTCTATGGTATAATGATATGAATAATATGTATTGTAAAACGCCAACCTCCATTCACTAGAAGCCAAAGGGATTAATATATAAAGTGTTTATCCAATAGGTACTCCACAAGTACCTAATCAATCATTTCTCCTTTTACTCTCGTTTTCTTTCTCAATTCTAATAATTTGGCCCTGAAATTCATATATATATATATAATGTATTATATATACATATACACATGTATTCACGTTACACATGCATATGAATGTAATTGGCAGAAACTATAAATGACAAATTACAAGACGCTGAATTTCTCTTTTGGCATCTTGTGGCATGCAAACCTAACTAGCGAGTAATAATTAGCTCATATCGTTTTTTAATTATCTTATCTCATAGAGTTACATATATATATAATTCGTTATTTCTTTATTAAACGTATTCTAAAATATAATAAATACGTTAACTTGTTTTTTTCTTATTATAAAATACATGATGACAAAGTATTTATATATCGTTTTTGAACTAAAGAAAGAGGTGTAATAATTAATTGATTAATTAATGTAATCATCTTTGAAGCTGGAGGGAATCAAGTGCTTTTGGAGAAATAATGAGTTATACTACTTGCCACTTGTGTATTCTTTTGATGCTAAGTGTTTCCTCTTTTGTCTATGGCTAAAGAGATAAAGATTTACACATCCTCTCTCTTATTCTTTTACTTACCTTCTCTCTCAAGTTTTTTATTATAATGTTTTCTGGCTATAGTTCTTTTCATATGAATTTTTATGGGTCCTTTGCATTTTTTATAACAATGATAATCCGTAGCAACAATAATTCAAATGTATATATGTACAATAACATTAAATACATTTGACTTAAGGTAAAATGTAATCGAACTCAGCATTAGATAGTTTGAACCCATGACCAAAGAGAGGCTTGTGCATCTTATTTTAGTATAAGTAATGTCCAAAATCTACTTTTGGTAAAATATAAATTGACGTATGATATACGTATTTGGTGGATTAGGGCAAGAACAGTAGTTTTGTTGTCCACAAGACCCGAGACAACTGTCATGGTTAACTCCTTTCATTTCTCTTGATATAAATGTGTGTGTATATATATATATATATTTATTGGCTTTCTGCGCAAAAATAAGGGAAAAAAGTGATTTAGTCAGCAACATGATAAATTTAAAATAGATTTTCAGATTAAAAAACACGACCCGGCTATTACAACATGAGATCTTTTTCTTTACGAATAAAGTGGGTGTAAAAAAAAGGAGAAGCCAAAAGAAAGACGCAAATCAAAGCAATAGCACGAAAGGAAACATGTGCGAATTCGGAGATCTTTGATAACTAAATAGAACACAATAACAACATGTATAAATGACAAAAAGGTTACTTGTGCTTTTGTCAAATGGGTTAAAATCTAAATTTTGATTATCTAAAATCGTACATATAAATTTATTATTTATATCTTTATAACCAATGAAAATATGTTTTGAAAAATACTTAAATAGAATATAATATTTTGCAATTTTTGGAGTTGAAAAGGGTGCCGTGTGGGTGAAGCAAACGAAACATGTCGGGATTCATACAATCGAAGACAAGTCACTGTTTGTGGTCTCTTTTGGTTAACCTTCTCTGCAAGTTATTTGTCTCATCTCCAACGACTAACTCGTCTCACCAAAAGTCTTGAAACGCTAACAAGTTTCAGATATATCATTTTTGAATTTTAGCTATTATTACATCAAAATTACAAATAATACCAAAAGCAAAGCAGTAGAATCATCCATCCATCCATCCATCTATCCATCTTAAGATCGCAAACTAAAAATGTGAGCTACTCTTGTTTGATTAGCACATCTGATTGCCAAAATCTCCCAGTGACACCAAAATCTCAGATGCCAAAATCCCCCATTGACACCAAAGCATATCATATTCCATATGGAGGAACCAAAAAAGAAAAAGAAAACAGAAGCTAAGCTACTACTAATTACATTACCTTAATTTATATGCAGTGGAGATAAGCAAACGAAGAAAGAATTCTGTGGTTCCGAGTTAGTCAGAAGAAGGATACCAATAATGATACACTTCTATACTTTAGATAATGTTGGAGAGAATGATAAACTAAAGTCAAAGTCGTATCAGCAATTCCAAGATATGTTTCAGTCACCTGGATGTGGAGTTGGATCGATCATATATCATGAGCCAGACCCAGTCAAGGTCCCAATGGAAGTCATTGTTGGAGCTTCAGCCATTGCCTTAGGGTGCATGAGAATTAGCTATGCACAGGGCATAAAGGATTTGCGGGCTAAGAACACGAGACCTCCTCTGCATCAGATGTAGACAGGCTTAACATCATTCACTCCGACACTTGCAGAGCATGTTGGACACTTTCTTTGCCGACTTCCTGTGATCTTTTGCACACATTGGTTGCAGAACAAATGGTAGCACTTTGTGATTACGACCTAATTCAAGCAGACAATGATCCTTATTAACTATGGCAGATAATCTTCACTCCAAACGCCTCCCTCTTCATCAACTAGACTCAAAATGGTATGCGAGGAACTAAATAAAATCCACTATGAATTTTACTTTACAATCGTCTAAGCATTTCAGAGAAGATTTACAAACGAGGGCAGTATGTGTACCTCTTTCGGGCGATCATGGCAGACCTTACACTTGAGAATTTCTTTGTATTCCCCAAGTTCTTGACGGAGCTTTTGAATGGCCGAAGATCCTTCTATGAGAGATCGAAGACATGAAGCTTTCCTCTTGCCAATTTCCAACTCCTCTTCTATCCTTCTCCTACTGAACCTGGAATATGTGAAAGAAAATAGTCGGTCTACCACCAGAGCTAAGTTGCAACTATGAAGGGGTAAACAGAGACTGCAACTAAGGATGCAATAGATTATACTATAAATTACCTTTCACTTTCCAATTCTAGCTCCAATGCCCCATAATCCACCCGGCTTCTCTCAACCTTAGATTGTGACTCCTCCAGCCTTGTCCTAGCTTGTTCCAACGAGTTCCTAACGTCTACCAACTTCTTTTGCGTGTTTTCAAGAGTAACAGATTTCTGATACCTGTCGTCAGCAAGTTTCTGAACCTGATCTATGCAGAATCTCAACTGCAAGAAAACGACATTCTATTCAAACTTCTCATCAACAGCTATTAATATTTTTTACCTTTCAGTCTAGTTTTGTTCCAAATTCAAATACAGTACCAAGTGGTACTGCCCCTTTAGATGATATAAAAAAAAAAGGTATACGAGCTTGAGAAGGATATAAATACACGGGAAAGGATTCATCATCCAAATATACCTGATCTTCAATTCTGGAAGACTTCATGGAAAGGAAATTGACAAACGCACTGGCTTGCTGCATATCCTTGTCCATGATACTTTTATCCATAAGTAAAGCTTTTTGCATCTGTCTAGAAGTCACTCCCTCCAAGATGAGCTGAAACGACAATGCAAGAGTTCAAAGACTACTAATAAAGTAGAACCCATCCCATATCACCCTCAATTCAATCGTCAAAAGCCACATGTCCCAATGATATAACATCAATAAACCATGTGACCATTGGCCACCAATCTCCTGCTAAAATTTCACACTAGAACTAAACTTACAAAATGAGAAGAACCCATGAGAATTCAGAAAGAGGAACAAGCATAGCTTGACTAGCCACCTTGATATTATAATCATCCCTTTCAGTAACTTGAAGCAAAAGCTGTTGGTTTTGTGGTAGAATGTCCTCATACGCATGACCAATGGTCTGCCATATGAAAATTTACTGGTTACTTGATTTCTAACATCAAGGGTACTAAAAAAAGGAAAAAAAAATAGTATAAACAAACCTGTATTTCAGAAAGATACGTCTCATTTTCTTCATGTTTAGATTTCAAGATATCAGAATGCCCCTTGACATCCCTAAAATAGAAAAGACCAGAGCTTGTAAAAAGACATCACAAGGAATCATGACAAAGACATTCACTAAAAATATTTGAGATAAGTAAGCTCATGGCTCTTCTGGTTGAAGGCCCATAAACGCAAGTATTAATTACCGTCTTGAATCTTCCAATTTCTGCCTTAAATCCGCAATCTCAGCTTCAGTAGCAGCCAGCAATTGTTGAGAAATAGCCTCCGCTTCATTTGCTGCCTTAACTCGCAATTCCAAGTTTTGCTCATCGAGGTATGATTTCAGACTTTCAACATGAGCCCAAGCCTTGTACTCCTGATCCTTGGCATCAGCAATGTCCCTGAAACAGCAACTTGTACTAAGTGAAACCTAAGTCCGACCACCAAGCATATTTATCTCAATCTATTGTGCTTGCCCCATAGGGCAAAGATGCAAGGTGACTTGGCAACTTATAAGGAAATAAAATCACACTGCTGATAACTATATGAAGAAACTGGATTAAATACATTGCAGAAAAAAAAAGGGAAATTTATCAAAGAAAAAAAAGGTTGAATATCGATCTCTAGTACTTAAAACGTTGCTTACTTCGAATCAGTAGATTCACGCTTATACATCTCCAGAAACAGCTTCAACTCCTTATGATTGTCCTTCAAATCACGAAACTACACGACAAACACACATTTTTTCAAAAGACATAATACAAGTTGACATTATTAATTCATGTTTTTGAAACAAAGATCAGGACCTGAAAATACATCTCAAAACACAATTGCAGATTTTAGAGCTGGAAAGCTTTATGAATGATCATATGCATATAAATTGATACAACACTTGTCATCTAACATATAAATGGTATGTATAGATATATGATTCATCATACTAACATAAATGATCGTCAAATCAAGGTCAAATGTTATGAATGTCATAATGGACGGTAGAAGTTAGGCACACCATCAATATACTTGACGGACAATGCAATCACAGAAGAAAACCTAAAAGAATATTAATTACATCATACCGTGGCTTTCAGTTCATCTATCTCGGAAGCATGGCCAGAAGATCTCACAGACAACGCTTCACACTCCTTTATCTGTTCATATAAACATTTAGCTTCTTTATGCCATGGAACCAGTTAGACTATGACAGCATACAGTAATATTAAAGATCATTGCCCACCTTCCTATCAAGAATCCCGGTGAGAGACTGGACATCAGTCCGCAGCGACTGAATACCTCCAGCAGTCGCTTTGTAATTGTCTAGTTGACTTTGCATTGAACTCATCTCCTCTGGGAATGAGGAAATTAGAGCTTTCATATCTGCAAAGATTTCTTTCCTCCCTAGATTACATAATAATTTAATCAGAGACTCCATGTGAAGAAGTAGAACATGGGTAGAAGAACAATAATAGACTTAAAAGCAAAAGTTATTAAGTTGTGACCTCGTTCTCCCGACATCTCTTCCAACCTAGTCGTGATTCGCTTCTTTTCATCCAATTGCTTTGCTACCTCCATCTCCAAAGAAGCAATTTTAGAATCAGCAACTGCAGAAGACCTTCGAGAAACATCAACTAGCTCACTTTTCATACTCAACTCCCTGTCCCTCCAGACTATATTATCTTTTTCAACCTAAAAGTTTCAAGAGAAGCAAAAATGTCATAACCATATGCACAGCACATTCTATACTGGCTAGCAAATGAAACCGCCACAACCTGCAGTTTTTCTAACAAAGTCTGATACTGAAGGACCGCTTCTTTTGACCTTGATAGCTGGTCTTTCAATGAAAGGAAGGCTTGAGAAGATGAAATACACCTCACAGGCTTCAATGTGTTCTGCTAGAAAATTCCATGTTAGCCTATAAAACTACAACGGAGCTACATTCCAGAAACTTTCTTGTCCAAACGAAAGTCATGAGAAAACACGATAAAAAAAGTTTCAACAGCTTCAAGTGAGAACAAACTGACCTGCAAATTACTCAATTTTTCAAGAATCTTCATCCTCTTCTCATGAAGATCTTTTAGCTCTTGCAGCCTGCTTGAAGCTATCTCCTATCAAATCCAAGTTGACCATTAAATCTAAACATTCAAACTTGCCTTAAAAATCAGAAACCAGAAGAGCAGAATAAATACCGTTAGTTCGTTCAGAATAGATTCCATGTCTTGCAGATCCCTCTGTTTATCTCTGATTCTATCACCAGTGACAAGCTTATTCCCATGATTCAGTACTGGAAAAAATGCCCCCATTGTTGAGTCCCTTTCAGCTCTCAATGCTGCCAATTCTTCATTGCACTGCTGCAGCTCTGTCACCTCAACCTCAAGCTCCTCTTCAGATAAACCAAGTAAAGCATAAATGTCAACTCAAAGGCTGTTCACTATAGCCTAAAAGCATAAATTTTGAGCAAGTGTGAGTGTGTAAACTAGGGCCATTAATGGACAAGATATACTGTTCACTTTAGGGTAGCATATCATGCTGAGTTGAAACGACATCCTACGTGGTGAATAAAGATAGGGAAAAGCACCCGTAAGAGGTAGTGATTTCCAATTAAAATTCTTTAACAAAATAAATTTTTAGATCTATTATCCAGCTGACCGGTCAGCAAGTGAATAATTTAATTAATACGCAAATAAACTAAGGGCCATAACAGCTTTTTCGTCTCAGCATTTCTTGTTGTTTTACTATGTGCTTGATAGAGAAATGACGAAAGAATCAGCAAAAATCAAATCAACATACCAAACATGAAAGCAGCAAAAAGGTGCCAAGGAAGAAAAAATGGTAAGCTACCAATACACCCATGCTCTTAAATCCAACTTAATTTAACTGAGCAAGAAATCCAAAGGACGCTTCAGCTGGCAGGAGCCACACAAAAAAGGCTGGGAATGGTAAAGATGAAGCAAGAATTAATCCTGACATTAAAAAGGCTGAGTCAGGAAGTAAGAAGGCATTTGCCAAGCTAGGCTTAGATGAAGGGTGCCAGCGGTAACATCTCCAAAGATGCAATGGAGTAGAGGAGCATGGTTTATTAGATTTTTAAGTGACAGCTAAAGAAGTCAATATCTCACAGAAGATTGTACACTATTACTTTATCCACAGGTGTAGACAAAATGTCGTACCCTGTGCCAGGTAAAACAGGTTGCTCCAACATAAATATTCTTCCAATCGCCATATCCTATCCATACGCTCTACTGCCTGGCCGTCCAGGCACTGTAAAGGCTTGTACAGTGCTAGCACATTCAGAAAGAGACAAAAAAATTGGAACTTCAATTTTTACATTTTTTTAACTCTCCAAATATTTTATACAAGTTTCACTTGTTTTAGTTACCAAACAGGATTATCATTTAAGATCTGTATAGCAATGACTTTCTATATATGCTGATTGTCTTCTCTTCTAGACACACAAACGGAAGACCACCAATATTTTGATGCACCGATACAAGGACTAGACAAACTCTTCCATCTATATTAGGGTGCATATAAGACATGCATGTGTAATCGATCCTCTAGCAAAGATATCAAGCAACATTTGAATGATGAGATGAAAAGAGAAGTCTGTCAGTAGTTACCTCTTATTCGTTTTAGATCAGCTTTATTCTTAGCATCAGCATCTTGGTGACTTTGCAACTCACTTGACAGTGATTTGTGTTTCACATGAACATCTTTTAGGACAAGTCTCAAACTTTTAACAGAATCCAACTCTTTAGATGCTTCATGTCCACACAAATCTAGTTATGGAAGAAATTCCACATTAGATGTGAAGTTTACTACCAAAAGAGGATAAGGTAACCATTTAAAATGAAAGTATGGTGAATGGAAGCATTACCATTATCCATAACCCTTTTGAGAACTGCAGGATATAAGCCATCCTTCAGACTATTCAAATCATTAGTGGTAGCTACTAGATTACGCAACACTTTTGCCACCTGTTCTGCTGACTTCCCCCTATACTCTTCCAACTGATTTGAGCAACTACTGGAAGAAGAACACTCAGTTGCACCTGTTTCTAGTAGCCGGCTAACGAAATCATCCTCTGGAGAAGTAGGACACCCGCCTGAGATGTAATTTTACAGTGTGACTTCAGCAAGTTATATTAGCAATATATAATAAATTTGAACACCCGGCTGTTCATACCCTGTTTGTTCAAGACATGCCAGTCACCTTCATTACATAACTCTCTTGCACGAACAGAGTATGATTCCATGCCAGTTGTAAGCTATTAAGAAGATATCAATTAGAATTTCATATTCCCAGTAAGACAATAGAACCCTTCTTCCAACCAAAACATCGACTGAACTTTGGCACAAGCATTAAAATGAAAGCACAGCAGGTTAAAAATAGAAAAAGATTTACCCCTTCCCAAGACTTTTGGACAGTTTTCAATGTGGACTCGTACGGCCTCTGTTTTTCCTTGATCTGAGAAAGTTTATCCTCAAGAATAGAACACTCAACATGTTGAGCCTCTAACTTTTGAGACAGCTTCAAATTTTGGAACTGAAGAACTGCAGTATCAAGCTGCGTCAAGAGGAAAATAATATTATGGAGCGTAACGCCTATTCCAAACCAGTACCAAGGATAAAACTTTCCCAGGAAAACAGCAAATGCACAGAACTTTCTGAAGTAACGGTTTCGGACACTAAAAAGAGCATAATATATAAATTCAATTAGGAAGGACATGATGCAAAACTGGAATATGATTAAAGTCCATATCCGAGGTGTTATAAGTGCAAAAGTTCCAGCTCTCATATAATGGGAACACGTATCTAGAAACTCAATCAATAACATCTTTAATGCAACACTAAAAAGAGGCCAACAAATGTGTTGAGGTTTAATGTTATGCTCGAATTCAGTCCAACGAGCTACCAACACAAACCAAACTTCTTATACAAAGGTCTCAAGCCGACGTGAAAAATAGCAACAACAGGAAACGGGTTAGTGGTCGCAGTTGCTGAGAGGTACAGAAAAAAACAAACAACAAAATTAAGCGTTCAGTGCCACCATTGCAGTTTTTTAGGTATCAATGTAAATAGAATACATCAAATTGCTACGAAACTCGAAATTGCAAAGCTGTGAGTTTAATATGGATAACTCGAATTTAAACAAACCCTCATCATCATTCGGACTAATTCGATAACTAAACATATAACAGAGCCTATAAGTATATGCATGTACATATAGATCAAGGAAAAACCTTGTCCTCGGAGGAAGGCCAGAAGAATGGCTGCTTCTTCACGGCGGCAGCCGCTGCTGTGGGTGATATGGTGCTGAAGTGACGCCGTTTACGGTCCGGCTCACCCGTACTCGCCATAGAAACGCCCAAAAACCCTAGACTGGCCAACGAGGAACCTCTTTCACATAAGGGCGGAAAAAGAATTCAGGCAAACGATTGCGATCACAGGACCTAAACCAATCGAAACAGTAATCAAACGAGGAAAGAACAGTAACTAGCAACGACGTGATTACTCGCCCAGAAAACTAGGATTCCACGGCTCAAAAACCCTAATCTCACCTGAGTTCCAATTCGACCTGTCTATGTTCCCTTCACAAACCCTAGGTCTCTGCTATAGCTTTGTGCAACTGAGACAAACTCCAAAACAGACACTCTTCGCAAACCACAGCACGAAGAGAAGAAAGGAGGAAAGAGAAGAAACTGACGAGATGAAAGTATAAAGGAGGGGGGAGATGTAATTTTGTGATGATTTGGAGGGTAATTTGGGAAATAAAACGACATACGGAACTTATACAAGATTCCTTCGCCAGGTCACAGTGCTCGAGCACGTAATTTCCAAAGCAACCGTAGCCGTCCGATAATCAACAGTATAAAAATTCGTATGTCGTTTCTTACCCTTAATCACACAAAAACATTATAAATCAAACATATCGGGTGTCGGTAAGACATTTTCTTTGTCTAAAAAATAAAAGATAAACCGGAGTTGCATATATTGTCATGTCATAAAACAGAACATTACGAATTTATCACAAAGGTACATGTAATTCATCTACTCACTGGATTTGTCGGACCAACATTTAGAGACCAAGGGACACAAAAAGAAAGAAACAGAAAATAAACTATACAAAAATAATTAAATTTAAATCATAATACTAAGAAAATGTCATTACGGATTATCAATCATCATCCACTGAGAGATTGTAATGCCTCTCTCGTCCAACTTCCACGAGCAAAGTCAGAAGAGCTTCACAAACTTGAGCAGCATCAGCATCCAAGGGATCATCGTTCAAGGATGAATAAACCATCCATGCATGGTCTAGTTTCCGTTTCGGCCGTACAACCACGGATCCAGGGACCTCAGCGTCACGGCAAGTGACCAGCCCATCACTCTTCTCCCCGTATCTGACCTGGAGCAACTGAGCGCATGCGGCCATTGCAGCCCCGAGAGGCATTACCACGGGGAGTTTCGTGGCTTGGCCTGTGAGAGGTAGCTCCGCATGTGCAACATGAGATAGCGTGGCTAGAACGGCTGGACTGATACTGGCTTCGGTACGGAAGGAAACAACGGGAAGTTCTCGAGGAAGTGGATGCTTCTTCAAGAATTCCTTTCTTTTCTCGTACGTCAAGTCTTCTAAAGCTTGAATGTCACCCTAAATGATTACCCAAGATTTTCAAGCATAAGCATAGAAAAGAAACCCTAACCCCTAATCCCTAAACCCTAAACCCTATCTTGAAGGAAAATTAGCCAGCAACAAAAGATTTCCAAGAATTAAAATATGAAATTGAGTAAAGTTTGGGGAAAGCACTATATCATGGTGCCAGCCATGGATACCTTTATGACTTTGGAAATGAGAATCTCCATAAGCTTCCGCAGCTTAACGTAATCGCCAAGCTGCCCTTCTCGAAGGATATCGGTAGCAATAGGACTGCCACCATAGGGACTCTGTGCCAATGCCAACCCAGCAACCTTATCCTTTAGATCAGGCCAATATAGAGATAAAGCAGCAGCTGCATCAACACCTCCTTTGCTGTGTCCCAGAAGTAAGACGCGTTTATTAGAGCCCCAGTAGATTTCCTCTATGTATTCCTTTATTTCTCTTGCGTTTTTCTCAACCGACGCCTGATTTGTGATTTCTCATACATCAGCACACAACACTCCATATGTAAGGAAACAAAATTCATGCCACTTGGGATTACCTCACTGTGAATCTTGGCGATATGACAGGCTAAACCCATCTTTGAGAATTTCATTTTCGTGCTGACGAAATAGAGAGGTCCATGATTGCTGAAGAGACCTGAATTTTTACTTTTTTATTATTTCACAAGTTTGAGAACCATAATCTGAACTAAGACACTTGCAGTGGGAAAAATAACAGTTGCTACCTGGGACCAACAAGTACACCACCGATTTTGGAAGCTTGTGTAAACCATGCCTGAGAAAGAGAGACATAAATTCAGCAATTGAGTGTCCCCATGATGGCTGCGAGTAGGTCTTAGGACGTTACTTACCCGATGTCATCGAGGATTTTATTGAACCTTTCAGTTCCATCTTCGACAGGAGGCATCTCCTGATCCTTCTGCAACCAACCGATGTCATCTGCTGACCCACGGATAGTCCTCCGTGCGCGTTCAAATAGCCTAGTTGCGAGCAAATAATTTATTACCTCTCAGCTAAAAGTGTTGACGTACACCATATAAGCAGCAGAAGGAGCATTTTCAGAATCACTAACTCACAAAATATCATCTTACAATTCAATTTTATGGAGAATTTCATATTTGTCATATAAAGAATACATACCCTTGAAAGATGGAAATTCCATATAAACTGGCAAGATTTGATGGTACTGTTGCAGTTGTTGCCTGAGATAGATTCTCCGTTGATTCCCTTGATGGGCTGTTCGCAGATGTAGATGCCTCAGAAGAACTTGAATATCTTTCCCCTGGAGAAATGCATACACTCACCGGGGATTCTCCATTGACTCCTGATGTTGGTGATATCAACTCATGTGCATGGATAAAGGAATCAAATGAATCCTTACCACCGTAATCAACTGAACAAAACGTCAGAGCAGAGACTAAGTGATAGCCAGACCTATTTTTTAACAAAGATATAGCGAGAAAAAAGAATCCTAACACCATACAAAAGTTCTTCTAGATACGTGGTTAACAGAAAAGGCCATTATTCGTCCAAAACAAGAACAGTTATGACTTCATATGTCTAAACTTTGAAAAGAGTAATTTAGAACTTGGATTTACATGTTGAATACATCATCAAGGCCCTGACTGGTGGAGTCGCAGCCAAACGCAAGCTGCGTTTGCGTTTTCTGACGACTACGGGCGACATGAAAACCGACTGGTGGAGTCGCAGTCGCCAAAAACGGACCGAAACGCAGATTTTAAAAATCTGAAATTATGTTGTGTTTTGGTGCGTTTTGAATAAAATTACCAAAATACCCTTGTGTCTTTCCATTAACTCTTCTCTTTCTATTATAATTTATATTAATAGTATATGTATATATATGCATATATATATATATATGTATTGTATATTTAAATATTTTTATAATTTTAAATTTTAAAATTTATTTCAAATATTTGAAAGTTATAATTAAAAACTATATACTAAACAAAAAAGTTTAAATAAATTATTTTCTTAATAATTGTCTATGGTGATTTTGTTCAAAATGCAATTGCAACAGTTTTCTACCATTCGCTTCTAGATGCAATCGCCAGCAAACGCAGCGATTCCACCATTCAGACAAAATGAAACAAAACACTAATCGCTGACAGAAACGTCACCAAACACAAGCGCAAAAGTTGCGTTTACATCAGTCAAGCCCTAACTAAGGTAAAGAAAAGTTACCTGAAAAGTCAGAGAAACAGCTGGTGAAGTAAGAAGTTGCTTGAGTCAAATAAGAAGCGGCTTCATTGAGAGCTGGTAAAGAATTTGACAGTTGTGGTGCAGACCCATCGTCTCTATTACCATTCTCCTGTGCCCATAATTACTGCTTTTGATAACTTATTTTCACCAACACCAAAACATTTTAACTCCAAACATTATTCCATAAAACAGTTTTTCTGTCCAGGTTTCCTCAAGGAATTGCCAGGTTTAATACAGTTTTTTTCAAATGGAAACTATCGTTATAGCAAAAGAAGGAAGAATCAACATACAGTACTTACAATAAGAGGTGAGCTTTCTCCATTTCTTGGGCTCCCAGCTTCTCTCATTCTGATCAATTTCTAAACACAAAACCAAACACAGGTTCATCTATAAAGCAACATATACATTTCCCTTGATGATTTTATTAAGAAATATTAAAAAGAATCATTAGCATGTCTAATCATCGTTAAAGTGATAATGATGTTTACCAACAAAATTTGTGCCAATGAGTGATCAACAATTGAACCGTTATTACAAAACTAAACCCGCAGTTTCCAAACCTATAAATCGGCTTCCACAGATGAATGATCATCAAAAAACACAAAAAGTCACCAAAAGAACCATATAAGCTCGCATCATAATCATGAATACAAAATCCAAACTAAGCGAAATATGTACATGCGGGTGATAATTACAAGCTCAGAGCATCCACATCAGACCCTAGAATCCATTTATGTAAGATGAACAAAACGGCCGGTGATCGGATCCAACAACGAACACGAAAGAATCGATCGAATATAAAAAGACAAATGAATCATACCAGAACAGGAATAATTGATTTCATAGAAGTAAGAAAAAAAAATCAAAAGAAACCTGGAGATTTCTGAATGTCGGATCGGAACGAAACATAAGAAGGAATATGTAAAGTTGAGAAAAACCAGAAAGCTCGGAATCTTTGGGAAGCCGCGAGGGTAAGCGAACGGTCAGACGATAATGATAACCGCACGTGACGGGACTCAGACAGAAGGAGACGCGACACGTGTATATCTTATGGGCTCACAAAGAAATAATGAAAGGCCATTATTTACTCTCCTTCTAAATAGGCCCAATACCATCTCCAAAAGAGCATTTGAAAAATCTATTGTAACTTTAGCCTTTACCGCTAGAAGCACACGCGACCGATTATGTTTTTTTTTTTACTTTGAACGACATTAAATCTATTGGTCGAATCGTAATTTTTCAAAAGTTTATCGTACGTTTAGGTTTTGATACGTTAAATAAAATTAGTGATTTTCTTTATCTCTTTCTCTTCTTATTATTATTTATATTAATTGTAGATATATATATAATTTTTATAATTTTTAATTTTTAATTTATTTTAAATATTTAAAATTTATAATTAAAAAATATACATTAATGAAGAAAATTTAAATAAATTTTTTTAATAATTATTTATTATGATAATTTTATTCAAAACGCAATCGCAACTTTATTATTCGTTTCTGTTTGTTTCTGTTTCTGGTTCTGATCGCCGCAAACGCAGCAACTCTACCATTCAAACAAAATGAAATCGCTGCCAATCACCGATAAAAAAAACAGCAACGGCAGGAGCTACTTTTCCACAAGTGAAAAACTTGTCAATATAAAAGAAAATATGTAATGTAAATTTACATTCATTATACATACGAAGAGAGCAGAAATGGGCATTGAGGAAGAAGATAGAATGTAACAGGACGTGAAAAGCGACTGACTCATGAAGATCTACGGTAGTAATACCTACACGAAACACACAGACAGGGGAATGTGTGAAGAGAGAACAGAACGATAAAGAAGGCATGAGAAAGAGAAGAAAGAGAGAGAAAGAGACTTCCTTACACATATATGTCGACACCGAAGATGGAGGAGTACTTACGGAGAAGTCGTTCCACGGCGTACCACTGCGATCGATCTGATGAATCTTCATATCCAATACGAGGCATATGGATTGAAGCTTCTCAGTAGGAAACAATTGAAACATGTTACAAATGTTACAAATGTTGCATGATGTGATTATAAAAGAAACAGGGTTACAAATGTACCTGAATTTTGAGCAGCTGAAGAGGATGCCTTTGCCAGACAATGCTCAAGGTCTGTAATGGAAATGTTACTACGAGGGACTTTTCGTCTTGGTTTGTATGATTGGACAACACCCAATGCCACCCATTGCTTTTCTTTCTCTGCAAATGAGAGGATCATTGCAAAACAATGTCATCATTGGCAATACAGACAGTTTAAAACAATTTTGGCAAACCATCAATTTTGATGAGATGAAGGTCTCCAAGTTGAAGGTCTTTGAATTCGGATGCCTTCTTATATGCATCAGGCACAGCACTCGACAGTCTTGCTATTGCATCAAACATTCCTCCGCGACCCCAGTTTCCAGAATCATCAACGCAGCTGTCGCACTCAGTGGTAACAAACATATCATAATAAATCTGAAATTACCAGCTGAAGGAAATGGAATTTACCTAAACACGATAGTTGGCTCACGAGAGACAGTTGATGGATGCGTACAATCTCCATAAACAAAGTGAACAGAGCCTGTCTCTGACCTAGAATCAACATCATCAGGGAAAAGAGGCTCTTCAACAGATAAAGATTGATACCCATGAGCTTCCCATTTCGCCATTTTCTTTGCTTCTGCGTTCTTCTTTGCTGCCTCAAGTCTCAAATGCCTCTCCTCAGGTTGATTCTTTCTATTCCCCAATTCCAAAACTATGTCTCTGTTACTTAATTCTGATGCCTCCTTTAATTTTTCAACCCATGCAAGGTACGAAGCTTCATCAAGCTCAGGATTAACGATGTTGTTTCCTCTCGATGAATCGCTTGAATTGATTTCTAACATTCTTGCTCCCTTATCAAGTTGACCATCCTGACGTATCGCGGCAACCTTTTCAGCCAGAGAACTGATCTCTGATATTTCCTGGTTGATGGATTCTTCATTGGTAAGCTCTCCAGGATCAAACATATGTAAACCCAAAACTATAGAACGTAAATCATCACGTTCGTCTTCTTTCTCTTCAAGGTTTGATGTATTGTCTCCCACAACATGATGACTGAGCTGCAACTTCTTCGCCGCTCTGTGCATAATGACCTGGACAAACTCAAATCTTAGACTTCTACAGTGCATATAATGGGCTTTGTAATTTAACATACTATACCATACCTCCTCTATTGAACGTTCAGTGACAAGGTTTATAGACAACACGTGACTGATTTGCCCAATCCGATGAGCTCGTTGTAAAGCTTGCTTATCCACCTGAGGATTCCAATCTTGTTCATAGAAAATTACCTGCAACAGAGCACATCTTTTTTTTTTTGTAAAGTTATACCTTCAGTTTCCATAAAAACTAGTAAAAATATCGGTTTGGAAATGGGCAAAACTAACAGTATCAGCAGCCACAAGATTCAAACCGACTCCCCCTGCTCTTGTTGAGATCATAAATACAAAAGCATTGTTTCCTTCAGCATCATAATCCAATTCTCTTTCTGTTCTCAAGCTAAAACTCTTTATGGCAGCAAAACGTTCTTCAGCCCGTATCGATCCATCAAGGCGTTCGTACGAATACCTACGTAGCTCCAGATAATCCTGTATCGGGTATCCTACATAGTCAGCTTAATCTATACTGCATGTGTACTGAAATTTTAGATTTTTGTAACTCAAGGAGCACAAACCTGCAAAATATCAAGTGTAGAGGTCATTTGAGCAAATAGGAGGACACGATGTCCAGAATCCCGGAGCCTCCTAAGTAGTTGATCCAGAACTAAAAGTTTGCCGCTTGCCTATCAGAAAGCAATGGTCAATTAAATAATTAAATCAAGGCAACATTTAAAATAGACTATTAATTATAGTAGTAAACCTAAAATGAGAAGGATACCTGAACAAGGTGTTCACCCTCTTCGAAGGGTTCTGGTTCAATACCAGGAAACAGGTAAGGATGGCTACAAGCTTTTCTTAGTTGTATCACCTGGATCAATGAAATGGCATAAGAAAACATTAAAATCACATATTTCATTAAGAAATTACCACACAAAAAAATCACAATGTAAGTTAAACTTACAATATTTTGCAAAGATTGATGGTTAGAAGCTCCAGAAGACAACGCAAGAAGTCTCGGAAGCTCCTTCCTCAATATGGAAGTATATACCTTCTTTTGCAAACTGACCAGTGGAACCATCCTGAGGTGAAGAAGAAATGACTGACATTTGTGGGGATAATTTGATATACAAAAGCAACAAGGAGAATTTTGACGATAAATACTAGGAATTGCGAAGTACGAGACTGTACACAGTTAGTTCAGTGAGAGGTGGCAACACCAGATTTCCAGACTCTATGAGCAAAGATTTGGTACGCCGGAGCATGAAGGCACCTAATATATATTTTAAACTCTTACACTTCTCCTCAACCCTCGATGTTTCAAGACCTGATTGACGATAAAAGGACTAAATAAGGCAGTTGATGCTCTCACACCATCTAAGTGGGCACACAAAAAAATGACTGTCAAATGATACAAGATACATGAAGCTGTAATGACTAGAGCAAGAGAACCTGATAAAAGCTCTCCAGCCTCTTTGAATGTGAAGAGGAACTGATCAAGCGTCCCAAAAACTAAAGGCATGCAGAAATGCAACAAGGCCCAGAGTTCAGTGAGATTATTCTGAATAGGTGTACCAGTCATCAAAAGTCGACGTGGTATGAGGAACCGATCAAGTAAGACATTATACAAAACCTGTTAAGATCGCAGAATTCTTTCTTAGATAATGACCCAGAATTCTATTTTTGTACACTCAGATTGAATCCACCTTATTCAAACATGTATCTAGAACTAAATAAACTAGAAGACAAAGTACAAGAGATATATTGAACCATCTATATGAATAACACATGGACAAAGAGACACAAGAAGATCAATGACTGACATTAGATATGTGATAAGTCATCAAAGAGTCATACACTATTAGGATTCTTGAGTCTTTGAGCTTCATCAACAATTGCATATTGCCAAGGAATTTGAGAAAGAAAGTCCTGATCCATCAGTGCTATGTCATATGTTGTCAGCAACACATCAAAGTGTAAACAATATCCCTGGAAAGACATACAAATATAACTGTATTTCTCAGAAAATCTGAGATACTACCATCTACAGTTTACCCTTTGCTAGTTACAATATTTAAGATTGTACTCAGTAAATCAAAACTTACCTTAGGTGACGACAAAGATGTCTCTTTGACATTTTCATACATGGACTTGCGTAAAGTCCGACGGTGATCCTTATCCCCGACATACCTAAGAACTTGTAATTTTGGAGTAAACCTATTGATCTCCGACACCCAACCATCAGTCACGCTTAAAGGGCACAACACAACTGCCAAATTACCCAACATATTAACTTATCTATGCAATAAATTTATCCAAAAATCTATGGAGAACACAGAACACAAAGGTTTCATTGACTCACGAAATGGCCCAGACAACCCTTGATGACACTTCAAATAACTCAAGAAAGAGATTGCCTGTAGAGTCTTTCCGAGTCCCATCTGTTCACCCTTCGATTAGACTAAGAAGAAACCACATTCAAGAGAAGAATACAGTATATGTAATTTGTAGCATAACTTCACCTCATCTCCTGCAAATTAGAATCGCACGACAAGTGTTACGAACACGCAGTTCCAAACTAGGTTACTATGATTCCGAAATCTAAACTCAATCTCCTAAATTCTATCTAAACAGAACTCAGAATAGGGATCTAAAAACTTACCAAGAATGACATTGACGCCGAGCAGATATCGCCGTATAAGCCAGGAGACTCCTTCGACTTGGTGAGGCTTCAGCCTCGCCGTGACACCGAGTTCCTCGGAATCCAGCGGCACGTGACTCGCCCTCCCGTCATTCGTCACGATGATTTTGGCCGCCGACTGGAGCCGTTGTTCATACTCCATAACTCCGACGACGTCAACTTCGGAAAATGTCGATGCGAATTTTGGCGGTGAAGTCTCTTTGTTTGACGTGTTTTGATTACAGAATCGGACCGCAAACAACGACGTCGTTTGGATACTCCTCTCTCGTTGCAACACGAATCTCCTGAACGTGGATTACTTACATATTGTATTAGCTGTAAGGACGTTAGCGGCGTTAACGGCGGTGCAATTGGTTACTTCCTCCTGCTCCATTTTGGGCTTTAATCAGCCCAATTAAATGGGCCTCTTTACACGTTATATAATTACTGTAATTACTATATTTGCCCAATACTTTTGAAATTTTCTCTCTATCACCATTTTTAGTGAGTCTACAAACTTATCAAAATAAATAATTACTGCGGTGATCATACGAATCCCTACTAAAATTTGGATCGAATTCATCCTAAAAAATATAATATTTGTAAAAATTATAATATTTATGGATTTGAATTTAGATATTTAAATCAAAATATTCACTAATTTGCGTTTAAATTTAATTTATAAATATGAAATTCACATTATATTCATAATTTTAAGTTAATAGAAAGATCACATGTAATTTAAATTGTATCATATGAATGCATTTTTCTCTCATGATTACTTTTATATTTATTTGCATTGCTACTTATAATTAAAATTGTAAACATCATTTTGCAAGTTTAAATTTCAATGGTAAACATCATGCCTATATGGTTAATATTGTCATTGATATGTGATAGGGTAAACGGATGTGTATATATATGTTGTAAACCGATTCATTAGTTGAATAATAAAAATCATTAATCTTACTATTTTATAGTATCAGAGACGCAGTCATCTAACGACATCTCTCCTCTCATAAAACTGTTCCGCCAATCCTTCATTTATGGCTGGTACACAGACATCCCAATCATCCAACACTAAAAGTGTTGTCGTCTTCAATCCTATCGTGCCACAACGTGTCCTCTTAATGGTGGACATATCGAACGTCACAAAGCTTACGTCATCCAACTACCTCACATGGATCATCCAAATCTCGGCTCTGCTTGAAGGTTACCGCCTTGACTGCTTTATCAGGGACAACTCCGTTGTTCCCTCTGCCACGCTCATCCTCGACGACGTTCAACATCTGAATCCGACATTTGAACCATTCAAACAATAAGACCGATTGTTGTTCTCTGCTTTGCTTGGTGCTGTTCCACATAGTTTCAGCCCATGATTGCCCGAGCCACCTCTGTCCGTGATGCATGGAATCTCCTTGCCAACACTTATGGTAAGACTTATCGTGGCCATCTCAAACAACTTCGAGATCAAATCAAGCAATGTTCAAAGGGAACGCAGACTATTGATGACTATATGCGATCCATAGTCATGAAAGCCGACGAATTGGCTCTCCTCGGCAAAACACTCGAGCATGAAGATATGATCGAATACATCCTTAATGGTCTTCCCGGAGATTACAAGCCCGTTATTGATGCCATCAACGCAAGAGATACAACAATTCCAATTGTTTAACTTTATGAAAGGTTGTTAAATCATGAAGCAAACCTACTCACCATCACTTCGACTTCTTCTCAGTTACCGGTTACAGCCCTTCAAACGTAGACTCAATCACGTTCTATCTCTCGTGGTCATGGTCAACCTCACTGGAACCGCAATGATCAATGCTTTTCACGCACAACAGGTTATCAGGGTCATTGTCAATTGTGTGGCGTTCATGGTCACAGCACAAAACGATGTCTACAACTTCCTTCTACTGTAGCATCCTCTCCTGGCTTTGGAGCAAATCAGCCTTCACCATGGCAGCCCTCACCTCGCCACTAGCAACCTGTCTCTCGGTCTTCACAACCTCATGCACATCACACAACCACAAATGCCTATGACTATGGCCAATTACTTCTTGATAGTTGGGCCTCTCACCACATAACGTCGGACTTACACAATATGTCCCTTCACCACCCTTATCAAGGTGGTGATGATGTGGTCATAGGTGATGGATCTGGTCTTTCGATCTCGCACACTGGTTCCTTTTCTCTGCCCCTCTCGGATCGTAATCTGTTATTTGAGAATGTTGTATATGTTTCCACAATACGCAAGAACTTAATCTCCATTCATCAGTTATGCAAGACTAATTCGGTCTCTGTGGAATTCTTTCCATTTGATTTTCAGGTGAAGGACCTAAGCACGGAGGCACCATTGTTGCGGGGAAAAGCTAAAAATGGCATCTACGAATGGTCTAATCAGTCTCTCTCTCTCGGCCACCTCTATCCAAGAATCCTACATTAGCACTTTTAGGTTCAAAGTCCACTTTGTTCGAGTGGCATTCGCGTCTTGGTCATCCTCATCTTTCCACTTTAAAACAAATTGTTTCTCGCTTTTCTTTACCGGTGTCCTCGTCTATGACGACATTTCTATAATGTCATTATTGTTCTTGCAATAAAAGTCATAAACTACCTTTCTCTACGTCTACTCTACACTCATCTCGTCCTCTTGAACTTATCTTCTTGGATGTTTAGACCTCACCGGTTATATCTCTGGATGGGTTCAAATATTATGTCATCTTTGTTGATAACTTCACTCGATATACTTGGCTTTATCCATTAAAACAAAAATCTCATGTTTGTGACACGTTCATTCGTTCCAAAGCACTCGTTGAAAACAACTTCAATTCCAAAATCTTTGCTCAATATTCCGATAATGGGGGTGAATACATAGCTCTTGCTTCCTTCCTCGCGACTCATGGTATATCTTACTACACAATACCCCCTCACACTCCTGAACACAACGACATCTCTGAACATCGTCACAGACACATCGTCAAAGCTGGTCTATCTCTTCTCACTCAAGCCTCTCTTCCGCTTCCGTTTTGGTCATATGGTCTACCCACTGTCGTTTATCTTACCGCATACCTACACCAATTCTTTCTAGTTTATCTCCCTTTGAAAGTTTGTTCCATTTTTCTCCCAACTACGACAAACTTCGGGCCTTCGGATGTCTATGCTATCCATGGTTACGTCCCTATACATCTCACAAACTTTCTCCAAAATCCATTGCTTGTATCTTTCTCACTACAAAAAAAATTGGCATTTTCCAACGAACATATCCGTTGGAAAATGCCAAAAATCCGTTGGGAACAGTGTTTTCCAACGAACACCAACGGATTCCAGTCCGTTGCGAAAAGTTCGTTGCAAATAGGGATCCGTTGCAATTCGCGACTCACTTCCAACGGATTTTATCCGTTGCAAATTTGCAACGGCCCTGACAACGGAATTTTCCGTTGGAAAAATAGTAACGGACGCCCGTTGGAAAACATTATGACGGATCACCGTTGCAAACTTACAACAGACGGCCGTTGGAAAGCAACGGTTGTCCGTTGCAAATTAGGCGGGGAAAAATTCATCTTTGCAACGGACATCCGTTGCCATGTGGCGGGAAATAGCAACGAACGCCCGTTGCAAATTGGCAGGAAAAGATTCGGCGGGAAATACGTTCCAACAGATTCCCGTTAGCGGTGCCAACGGATGCCCGTTGGAAATTTAAAAAAAATAAAAATAATTTTAAAACAAAAAAGTTTTTAATAAAAATATTAAAATTATTTTACAAAATACATTAAAATTAACTATTTCCTATTACAAATCGTTCAGATCGGTTGCGTCCATATCATCTCTGCCACGATCACCTCCACCTCTAGACGGAGTTGCATCCGAATCGAGCCTCGGTTCTTGCCGCGGTGTTGATCCCCTCACCTGGCCGGACATCAATTCAATGATGCTCTCCAAGTGTTGTATTTGAGATGTTTGTCGCGCCACTTGCGCTCGAGTTTCTCGAAGTTGTGTTTCGAGATCTTCGATCCGCCGTTGTTGCGAAAAACTATCTTGCACCGCGGGAGGTACCATCGTGACGTCCTCGATGATATCCTTTTGAAGCACCCCAAAACCGTATAGACGTCCCTTATACGGTCTCATCGACTACAAGACAAATAAAAGTAACGTTAGATTTTAACAAATTATTTGATTAATAATTTAGAAATAAAATAATAACCTTTTACCTTTAAATAAATTTGGTCCTTTTGTAAAGGACTGAGGTCGCCGGGGCTTGAACCGCAAGCCTGAGGTTGATGTGTGATCTTTTCCATCACAGCTCTCACGGTTCGCACAGCTCGAGGATCGACGAGTTCCGGTTCGTCGGCCTCTTCCCCGACAACCGACTTCTTCTTTGCGTGGGTTTCTAATACCACTTCAAAAAGAGTCGGTTCTCTTTCCATCCGTTGTATCTACAATATAAAAGAAATGTTGTTAGATAAATATTTAAGTAAACAAAAAATCTAAATAATTAAAAATTTACCAATTCTTTTTTTCTTTTCGTGAAGGATTTTGTTCCCGAAGTATGGCGATGCGGACCATCTCCGGGAACCTTCTCACCGTAGCGATTTTGTTTGAATTCCGCGGACTCCCAGTGCTGAATCATTTTGTTGAAGACCGCTTCGGTTGCCCATCTCGGTTTGTTGTTGTTGGCGTAGTAGTTGCGCTTTGCACCGTTCATCATTAGGTGCATCTCAACCTGCATGTCGCGTATCCATGCTGTGTAGATACGCGTTGTATGAGTTCGGCGCCATCTGTGTGAACGCTGCAAACAAAGTTATACAATTATTAGTTTTCAAATATATATATGTAATTATAAAATTGAAATATAATTAAAAAACTTACAATAAAAGTACGCCACCATCGCTGGTGCATAACTTCTGGCGTAACTTGCCAGGAATAGAATAGATCATCCTGTAACGACCATTGGATGATGTGATTGTTGGTGTGTTTTAACACATCAAACCTGCATATCAAAATACAAAGTTATATAATATTTACGAAATATAATATACAATTCAAAATAATTATATACTATTTACCATAACGTTCTAGGAACACGTTCGGGATCGATAATCGGAAGGGTTGGACGCCCATCGAAATCATCGATCAACGCATCGTTATCTACCATATCGTCCTCGTCAACAAATATCGGTGGTGTCGATACTGGAGACGGAGGACGATATGGTGATGGTGGCGGCCGGGGAGGCGCTCCCGCGGAACCAGCCAACATTCTCCCTATAAATCGTCTAGCCCTTATTTTTTCTAAGTGTTTGTAATTGTGTTGAATTTTGTTTTTGTGTTTTAGTGTTGAAATAAGAACATTTCCGTCGCACTATACATATCGAAATTTCCAACGACCATCCGTTAGAAATTCCAACTGATGGCCGTTGGAAAACACGTCATCGCAACGAAATGAGTAAATTGACGCGACGTTTCGCATTCCTAGCGGTCATCCGTTGGAATTTCCAACGGATGGCCATTGGAAATGCGTGTTCCCGAGGCGACGGACGACTAAATGGCGGCTCGTCTGGCTTTCCAACGGTCATCCGTTGGAATTTCCAACGGTTAGCCGTTGGAAGCCTGCAAAAACGGTTGGGAAAGCTGTTATTTCTGCAGTCATCATTACACTTTCCAACGGGCATCCGTTGGAATTCCAACGGATTGCCATTGGAAGCCTGCAAAAACGGTTTGGAAAGCTGTTATTTCTACAATCATCATTACACTTTCCAACGGGCATCCGTTGGAATTCCAACTGATTGCGTTGGAAGGAAACACGTGGCGTCAATTTACCTTCTGACTTTCCAACGGTCATCTGTTGGTAATTTCCAACGGATGGTCGTTGGAAATATTGAAAATTCAGAAATTTTTTCTAAGTACCAAGGGCGAATTCGTGTTTCAACGGACAACCGTTAATATTTTCAACGGGCAATCGTTAATATTTTCAACATTGGTATTAGATTATTTTAATTTGTTAGACATCAAACATCGTTTATATAACATGTTCTTTATCATAAGAGCTTATGATCCCTCGTGGCTTGATCTTTACTACGACCCACCATTCCTCTCTTCGACGTTTCAATGTTATTGGATATTGCACGTAACATACTTGATCTGCTTGATCTATTGTGATGAATGGATCATATTTACCATATTGTTGTGTCGGGTTGACGTCAATTCCACCCCAACGGTTTTTATCGTATTCCATGTGCTACGGTTGGGTCAAACCACTGACATTTAAAAAGCATAACCTTCAATCCAACGAGACCGGAATATTCGAGTTGTATGATTTGGTGCAAAATACCGTAGAAGTTATCACCCTCTATATCACTATTAACGCAAATGGTATAGTTGTATGTGCTTCTACGTTTTCCGTTTTCGTACGTGTGGAACGTGTAGCCGCGAGTAAACAAGATTGGCCAACACATGACATTTCGTGCGGGATCATTAGCCAAATCTTTTATCCACGTAGGAAGTCTTTCATCAGAACATTTCACCTGTATGTATAAAAAAACAAATTAATACTCTTATATGCAATTAATTTACATACATGTGTATACGAGTACTTATGTAGTCTCTAAACCACGATCCATAATGTTGAACTTTCATGTCTACGAGTTCATTTGCATTTAAATGAGGATATGTATCAAGCACTTCTTCGTCAAATATCCTGAATAATGAAAATAATTTATATTTTAATATATATAAATATATTAAGATTGAAATTATAATATGTAGCAGCCTCGAACCGACAATATCCACACACCGAGCAATGTTCGATCCATTCCATTACTTCCAAGTCATCACCTTTTAAATTCCTCGAACATATATCTCTGAAAAATATGATGATTCCGCATAACACATCGTGAACATTCCATGGTAAGAGCTCAGCAAATGCGATTGGAATGAGCCGCTGCATGAAAACGTGACAATCGTGACTTTTCAATCCGATCAGCCTCGAACCGACAATATCCAGAGCAATGTTCGATGCATATCCATCGGGAAACTTAATGTCCTCTTTTAACCACTTTAATAATGTTGTTTTCGTCGGACCAGACAATCTGAATACCGGGATAGGTGACCTTCCATCTCGTAATTCCAACTCAGGTCGTCGGCATATTGACTTCAAATCTTTTCTTGATTGTATATTATCCTTAGTTTTACCCGTAACATTCAAAACAGTATTTATGATGTTATCAAAAAAGTTCTGCTCGATATGCATAACATCTAAAATTATGACGTAATATTAATAATTTCCAGTATGGTAGTTCCCAAAAGATACTACGCTTATACCACTTATGTCATTCACCTTGACCTTTTGGTTTACGATGCCCACGATCTCCACCGCATTCTACCGATTCTTGTAAATCCTCCATTGTGTTCAATCTTTCGTAAAGGATTTGTATTCCGGTTTACATGCACGGTGCCTCTTCTTTTTGTACCACGTTCTTCCGAAAATATTTTTTATCTTTCCGGAAAGCATGACCACGAGGAAGAAATCTTCTATGACAATCAAACCAACATGGTTTCTTACCATGTACTAGTCGAAATGAATCTGTATCCTCCATACAATAAGGACATGCTAATCTTTCGTGCGTGCTCCATCCTGATAACATTCCATACGCAGGAAAATCGCTAATTTTCCATAACAAGACCGCTTTCAATCTGAAATTTTGCTTAGTACTGACGTCATTAGTAAGGATTCCTTCGTTCCACAACTGTCGTAATTCATGAATTAAGGGCTGCAAAAATACATCAAAACTTTTCTTCGGATGTTCTGGTCTTGGAATCAGCAACGTCAGAAACATTACCTCTCTTTTCAAACACATCTCGGGAGGTAAATTATACGGAGACAAAATCACCGGCCACATGGAATATTGACTTCCAGATTGTCCATAGGGACTAAAACCATCTATGCACAGGCAAAGATAAACATTTCTCGTTTCATACGTGAACTTGGAAAATATTTCATTGAATCTTTCCAAGCCTGACCATCTGACGGATGTTGCATTACACCTTATGCCGTGGAGTGTTCTGTGTGCCATCTCATTGCTGCAGCGGTTTTTTTCGATTCATATAACCTTCTCAACCTGTTTGCTATAGGCATATAAAACATTTTCTTGTATGGTACATATTTCCGTGAAGATGGTTTTTTAGGCCAAATCTGCTTGAACTGCAAAACTTGCATTCTAACAAGTCTTTATCATTTCCCCAAAACAACATGCAACTCTTTCTACAAACATCAATTTTCTCATATGGCATTCCCAAGTCTTTTAACACATTCTTTGTTTCGTAGTATGTCTCGGGAGCTTGATTATTTTCCGGTAAATATTCCCGCATTGTTTTACAAAATGAATCCATGCAATTTTCAGCCACATTGTAGTCTGTTTTAATACTCATCAATCTTGAAGATAAAGATAAACGAGACTGACCTTCACGACAACCTTCATATATAGGTTGTTTCGCCGAATCCAATGGGTTAAAGAATCGACGTGCATCGATGTTCGGCATCTCTTCATGCGTTTGTTCATTAACATCTCCAGGAAAAGCATCTCACACCATTTCCACATATGGATTGGTCGTTGATGCTTCATAAATAACTTCTTCATTTCGTTCTACTTGTGCATCTTGCACATTATCTCTAACACTACAATCTTCGCCGTGAAAAAACCAAATTTCATAAACGAAACCCACCTTATACAGATGTTTGCAAACAATTTCGTGATTTCGATACTTCATGTTTTTGCATCTTTTGCATGGACATAACATTGTCCCTTGTTCTTGACACAAAGGCTGCATCGATGCAAAACTCATGAATTGCTCTAATCCGTGTAAGAATTCTTGCGTAATCTCTTCAGTTACAGGATCTTTTCTTCTATACATCCACTCCCTTGATCTATATATATTTCGATTTGAAGACGACGACATTTTTTCGAAAATGTTTTTGTTACTCATGGTTTGATGCACTCTTTGGTAAGATCTAAATAGTTAATGTTCCAACGGACATCCGTTGGAAATTGCAACGAATTCCCGTTGGAGGATCACGTGAATTTATTTAAACCGGTGGCCTCAAAATTCACAAAATCAACGGTTATCCGTTGCCATTTCTAACGGGCTTCCGTTAGAAGTTGCAACGGACGATCGTTGGAATAGTTTCTAACGGAAATTCCAACGGATATTGCCAACGGATTGTTTCCGTTGCCATCCGTTAAAATTTGCGACGGATTTCCAACGGCCGTTCTAACGGAGGATATCCGTTACAAATTGCAACGGATTCGTAATGGAATTCTGCCCGTTGCAATTTCACCACATCCATTGCAATCCGTTGGTTCTTGTTTCCAACGGACGGATCCGTTGCCTCGTCCGTTGGAAATCCCGTGTTTTTTGTAGTGTCTCAAGTATTCTCCATCTCAATCCAGAAACCGCAGGTTTATGTGTCTCGACATGTCACCTTTCACGAAATTGTGTTCCCCTTCCCTAATCCATCACAATATCTCTTTGTCCCTCCCTCCTTATCGTCTGCCTCTGAGTTTTCTCCCTAGTCCCCCTTGTTTATCGGATCCATGTGGTCTCCTCGTCACCCAAGTCACCATCCTCTGAACAGCCCCCAACTTTGGTCCTTCCCATGGAGATGGAGCTCCAGTTACTACTAACCGAGTATGAGCCTCTGCATCAGGTTCATCTTCTCCTGAGACTATTGCAAATTCTGCAGATATTGACTCTGTTGTAGTGGTGGGCAAAAAACCCGCGCAACCCGTCCCGTTCCCGCGAAAAATTACTCGTACCCGTGGGTGCGGGTTCGGGTTCAGGTAAAAAATTTTGATTCCCCGCGGATTCGGGTTCGAGACGAGTATTTGATTTTCACAAACGAGTATCCGCGGGTACCCGAAAAAATTACAAATATGCCTCTAATATTTTCATAAATTACCAACATGCCATTAGGTTAAACATTACTTCCTCGTTATCTCAATCTATCCATTTCCTCTCTCTCTCTCCAAGCGGCCAACTCTCTCTCTCCATCTCAAACTCTCTGCTCACCTCTCAGCTTACCTCTCCGTCTCTCTCCCTCTCACACACACCGCCGCTCGCCGCTCTCCATGTCAGTATCTCCTCGGCCGATCGATCTATGCGAGCGTCGGGAAGAAAACCAAGTTCTGCTTAGGTTAGCCGCCAACTCTCTCTCTCCGTCTCAAACTTTCCGCTCACCTATCAGCTTAGCTCTCCGCCTATCTCCCTCTCTGCCGCTCGCTGCTCTCCACCAAGTTCTGGTTAGGTTGGCTCTCCGCTTACCTCGCCGCCTCTCTTCCTCTCTCACATGTCGTCCATCGCCTACCTCTCTCGTCGGTCTCCGCCTCAGCATCTCCTTGGTCGATCGATCTCTGCGAGGGGTCGGGAAGGAGACTAAGTTTTGTTTAGGTTTCTTGTGCTTAGGATACTGCTTATTTCTGATTCCGTGTTTATTTCAGCTTCTGTTTAGGATCTATTTTGTTTATGGATCTGTATTATTCTGCTTATTTCTGGATCTATATTATTTCGGATCTGTTTTGCTTATTATTTTGCTTCTGTATGTATTATTCGAAGAAGAGAAGAAGGATTTTGAGATTTATTTTGTTTTTATAGTTTTTTTAATTGTAGGACGGATATCCGCGGGTTTTAAAATTTATCGCGGGTTTTTACGGGTACCCGAAAGTCGGGTACTCGTGTTTTGAGGGTACGAGTACGGGTAATAAAATGAACTACCTGTGTGGGACAGGTTCGGGTACGAGTCTTGAGAATCTGGCGGGTACCCGCGGGGGTCCACCCCTACTTTGTTGAAACAGGGCCCTCTCTGTCTGAACCAAAGCATATTGTTCCTCTATCACTCTCTATATCTTGGTTTATGTAGATGACTTGGTTGTTATTGGAAAATGCTCGTCTCATGTTCAGGACTTCATTCAACTGTTGGTTGCGAGGTTCTCTCTTAAAGACCTTGGCTCGCTCTCCTACTTCCTGGGTCTTGAGGCCTCTCGGACGTTGTCGGGTCTGTTACTCACTCAGCGGAAATATGTCACTGATCTTCTTCAAAAGACAAACATGAATGATGCTAAACCATTAGTCACACCCATGGCCTCTTCCTCTCGGCTTCAGCTCTCATCTGGTACAGCTCTACTCGATCCCACGGAATACCGTCAGGTGGTTGGTAGTCCCAAGTATCTCAACTTCACAAGACCAGACATAATCTTTGTTGTGAACAAATTATCTCAGTTCATGCACTCCCCTACAACGGATCACTGGTGTGCTGCCAAGAGGGTTCTGCGTTATCTCGTGGGCACTCGAAATATTGGTATATACTTCTCGGCCTCCAACTCTCTCACTCTTCATGGATTCACCGATGCATATTGGAGCGGGGACCGTGATGATTATTCCTCGACTGGAGCTTATGTTGTCTATGTCGGAAAATATCCCATCTCTTGGTCGTGCAAGAAACAAAATATAACGGCTCGCTCGTTCATCGAGATGGAGTATCGCTCTCTTGCCACAGTTGCGACCGAAATGCAGTGGATCGTTTCGTTACTTACAGAGTTTGGAGTTGGTATCTCTTCTCCTCCGGCACTTTACTGTGACAATATTTGTGTTATATATCTCAGTGTCAATCCGGTCTTTCACTCCCGTACACTTCGTCCGTGGACTTGTTCAACACAACCGCCTTCGGGTCTCACATGTTCACTCTACTGATCAGCTGGTCGACTTGCTCACAAAGCCTCTGACTCGCTCGTTGTTTCTTTCTTTATGTATAAAAAATGGATTCATCTCGGATGGTCCATCTTGCGGGATATGTAAAGGGTTAAGGGTAACATTATCATCGATATATAATTAGGATAAACGAACATGTATATATATATATACATATATAGAGACCGAAACCCGTCTCTCGATCGAAACTCGTCTCTCGGTCGAAATCCGACTATCGATCGAAACCCGTCTTTCGGTCGAAACCCGACCCTCGATCGAAACCCGTCATTGAGTTTAATTTCCAGACGGTGGGTTGAGCCGTCGGTAAAGGTCTCGAATTTGCCGACGGCAGGTATTTCCGTCGGTAAACTGTCTCGAATTCCCGACGGTTTACTT
>CM071861.1:37938081-37977069 GCA_036759665.1 Gynandropsis gynandra
TTTTGTAATTTAAATATTATTGTATAAACGTTTTGTAAATATTATTGTATAATATTTTGTAATTTAAATATTATTGTATAAACGTTTTTTTATTTTCAATTTTTTTAAAATTCCCGACTGAATAATGCCGTCGGGAAATGTTTGTAAAAAAAAAATAAAGTTTCCCGACTGAACAACGCCGTCGGGAAATTTCCCGACGGAAACATGCCGTCCGGAAATTTCCCGACGGCAAAGTCCAGTCGGGAAATTTGCCGACGGCACATTCCGTCCGCAATTTCCCGACGGTTTTCCAACTACCGTTTCAGTCCGCAATTGCGGACGGTTTACCGACTGGAGCTGATTGCCGACGCTCATTTGCGGACGGCTCGTGCCAGTCCCGAATCAGTCCCTAAATGCCTTTCCAGACCCTAATCTGTGTATTTCTTGTAGTGTATATATATGTTGTAAACAGTTCATTAGTTGAATAATAAAAATCATTAACTCTACTCTTTTATAACAAGCAAATTTACAAATTTATTAAGTTTTTTTAAATTGACCGATTATAATTCATCCTGTATCTTTAGGTATTATTTGGATGTTATATTGGATTATCCTATGATTACGATATATATCACAGTTTTTCTATAAATAAATTAAAAATTTAGATTGATAATCCATCTGAAAAAAAAAGTTATTTTTCACAGTAGGAAACTCGGTTAAATTTGATATCTATTTTAACCAATTTAGAAAAGAGCTGCGCTACATACGTCCAAACTAAGGCAACCAGTTTTTCGTTATGGTCATCATGACTTGTGCCAAATGTATATATTATGAGTCCTTTGCACGTCATATTAATATTACCATTTCAGACTTCCCTTCATATCTTCGTCTCTAAGAGACTTCATTATTCTTTTCTTCTGCTACTGTCTGTGCCGGAGAATGTGGAGTTTTTGACACTTCACCCCTTTCAAATTACCACCATGCCCTTCAATTTAGTGGTTACCCTCAATCTCTTTCAAACTAGTTTAATTACATTAATATATATGTATATGACAGTGACTTTAGTATATATTAAAATAAAATATAGAACTCATGGATCATAACGCATTACCTACCACTTTCAGACAAAACATGGGAGTTGTTCCAACTTCCAAGTTGAGGTCATGGCGATAAGTTTTTTACATATTTTATTTAATTAGTCAATATTTTGAACTAATAATCCAATTATATATAGAATTGCTTTCAAAGTCTCCAACTGATGAAAGATGACTCTTCTGCCAACATTTTTCTGTGTTTCCATTATTTTTTGTTTAATTTCAAGATTGTCAACGTCAAAATTTGGTATTTGGTTAGTTAAATGAACAAACGAACACCTTATCCATTAACAAAGAACTCTACAAAACTATTAACCAAATCCATAATCCAAATACAATATTTTTTTTATTTTTCTTTATAACGAAGCTATTTTTTTTCCATATATACGTCCCTCACAAATCGTGTCTCAAACGAACCATGCAGCGTCTCCCATGCAACTGCAAATCCATCACCATTTTCTCCATGCTTCTCTTTCTCCTCCATAGGATCGGAGCTCGACCACACATACCCCTTTCACCGGTGCCACGTGGCTTCCGTCAACTCAACATACCGTATATCAAACGTCACCTTCACCGCTTCGGTTATCTCCCACGCTACAACGATTCCGACGATGTCGCTGACGTGTCATTCCAATCGGCTTTGATCCACTACCAGACAAATATGGGTATTTCTATTACGGGGAAGCCTGATTCCGACACGTTGTCTCAGATTCTATTGCCCAGATGTGGCTTCCCCGACGTTCTGGAACCCAAAACGACACGCAAGCTCGGGTTTCACACCAACCAGAAGTACGTGTACTTCCCTGGTCGACCAAGGTGGACACGTGACGTGCCCATGACGTTAACATTCGCCTTCTCACAAGAGAATCTTATCCCTTATCTGACACCAACTGACATCCGGCTCGTCTTCCGGCGCGCCTTCGCCAAGTGGGCCTCCGTCATCCCCGTCAGCTTTGTGGAGACCGATGACTATACCTTCGCCGACATCAAGATCGGATTCTATGGCGGTGATCACGGCGACGGCGAACCATTTGATGGCGTATTGGGCGTTTTGGCTCACTCGTTCTCGCCGGAAAGCGGGAGATTGCACCTCGACGAGGCCGAAACGTGGGCAATCGATTTCAGGGTGGAGAAATCAGCGGTGGCCGTTGATTTAGAGTCGGTGGCGGTTCATGAGATCGGTCACGTGCTTGGGCTCGGACACAGCTCCGTTAAAGACGCCGTTATGTACCCGAGCCTGAAACCGAGGAGTAAAAAAGTGGATTTGACGGTTGATGACGTCGTTGGGGTACAGTCTCTGTACGGAACAAACCCTAATTTCACGTTAAACGCGTTGTTGGCGTCGGAGACATCAGCCAATGGAGCCGCCGATCCTATGGTTCGGTCTCTTGGCTTCATCTATCTGACCTCGTTGACCGTTTTCGTCCTAGGTACTCTTTTGCATGTATAGTCAACATATATATATATATGTATATATACACTCTTCTTCATTATACTCATTTAATTTGTGAAAATTACGAACAGAAAACATGTATACTTGAAAGATTCTTCAAGCTTAGAAAAAACAAGAATCAATCAAATACTTTTTTTAATCAATCAAATACTTCAAACTTCCTCCACCGTAAATTACTCGTATCGATGGTAAACGCCGTGCAAGGCTAATTATTATATTTCATTATTTCATTTTCTTATGGCGCGTGCTCATCAAACCAAGTCTTAGGTGCGCAACTGAACCATTAATTTGACAGTAATCAAATCCACTGTTTATGATTTTCAGACAGAAGCAGATCTATATATGTATAAATTAATTAAACTTATATGGAGGCTTATTTAGCATCACGACCAACCGAATCAAAAACTATGTTTGAAAGATGAATAGCTACTATATATATATATATATGAAATAGTATTATATTAGATTAGTCCAAGAGGTCGAGCACATGACTAAATCAAAATAATTCGACGTACATCGAAGCATATCAGAGAAAAAGAAAAACCGGGCACCGAGTATTGGTTTTATGTTAAAAGCACAAAGTTGGTCCAAAACTCTTTGGCACATGCTTACAAAGACGAAAATAATAATAATAATAATAATAATAATAATAATAATAATAATAATAATAATAATAATAATAATAATAATAATAATAATAATAATAATAATAATAATAATAATAATAATAATAATAATAATAATAATAATAATAATAATAATAATAATAATAATAATAATAATAATAATAATAATAATAATAATAATAATAATAGTAGTAGTAATAATAATAATAATAGTAATAGCAGCAGCGTTTATTCAATAAAAAACGTGATTAAATGATTACGAAATTCGGTGTTAAGAACGGTCAACCTGATTATAAACTATTAATGAGTAACCGTGGTTAAATTTATTAACGGATATAATTCGTGTGATTGATACGAGAATATTCTCCGAGATCACACGAATTATTTTGATAATATTTTACGAGATATTCTGGATATTTTTTGATATCTTATTTTTGGAATATCATAAGAATAATTCGTGTAATCTCGGAGAATATTCTCGTATCAATCACATCGATTATATCCATTAATAAAATTTGATTCGCCTTATATATTATCATGCGATGTAAATCGTATATGCATGCTACCGATACCACGAACATTACAGTGATTACCAAATAAGTTTATTAACCGGATTGAAAAATGAATTTATTCTATCTAATTGATATGAATTAATACAATATAACAATGATATTATTATTAATGGATTACTTTTGTGAAATGGATAAAGGAGAGGAGATCACATGAAGCGTAGAGCATGTGAGTCTCTCATCACATGTGTACGAAAGAGACCGAACAACGAGTATATAGTACTCCCATGGGTCCTTTCTAACACACCTTATAAATATAAAGTTCTAAAAGATAAATACCCAATTTAGCATAAACCTAACATTTCAAAGTTATACATCCTTAGAACACTCATGAAATAATTATTGTCTCGTAGTCATTTATATTTAAATGTTGTATTTAGTTTCATACGTGTGAAAAAACTCTAAAAATACATATATATATATGATGGGGTTATATTTGATTGAATAATGGGTGGGTGTATATAAATGGGTACATAAAAACATTATAATATAACAATGGAAATATATTCCATGTGTCTGATTAGAAGAGTCCATCGGTAATGATGTGAACAAATGGCAAAAGGAATCAAAAGGACTTTGAAGGTATTTAATTGCAAGAAGGTGGCAGCTTTAGTTTTTATTCCATCTTTTTTATGCTCCGTAAAAAGGCAATTCGGCAAATCACTTAAAAACTGCATTAATTTCATCTGCAGAATCTCAACAATATACGTCGATGTGTGTGTGACACTGCCTTTTCACAATTTCATAACACATCACATTCATACTTGTATATACCAATACCATATAATATCAATTACGTTACCCCTTTTAATTGCAGCCACGTATTTTACTTAATCTCATTATTAGTTTTTGTATCACACAATGACCATTACACGTGTCGGCTTTGTCATTTTTGAGAAATTATGTATAATTGTATATTTAATTCATGGTTTTACATGTCATCATCCATACTTTTTTTACGTATTTTATCATCATTTATATGCGAATAAAATACTATATAACATTTTTTAAATGTCATTCTAACTCGAACAAATTTAATTATTATGTTCCTTTTCGGACAATCACCAAAACGTAATGTGCATTATGGATAGTTTAATCAAATATGATAGATTTCTTTTCCTACCATTTCATGATATTACATTGTATATGGACAGGGCTCGTAAATAATAAATTGTAGTTATTTTATCATTATAAACTAAATTAAAATATGCATCGCATTTTTTTTAAAGAATTTTAATAAAACAAAAATTCCTAATTGGATAAAACACATTATACATATAATATATATTTTAGAATTTTTTCTAATCATAATTAACAATGTTGCAAATTTTCCTCTCGTGTCATAAGGTATTCGTTTGGAATCACGAGACTATCTTATCTCTAAATTAATATTGTACGTATTATATACATATATGCGTTGTCTTACAAATCTTTTGTTGACTAAAGGTCCACTATATTCAATGTTTTTTTGGCAACTCACTATATTCAATATTTAAGCATTAATATATATATATATGTATATATAAATATATAATTGATAGATTTTGTTCCATGTCAGATAGGAACAGAAGTTCACATACATTGGATTGTTCATCTTAAGTATATTGGATTTGAAGAGTTGACATAATCAACGAAAACCTATGACGTATAATTATAATAATAAATGATACATGATTCATAAGAAAATAATTTATTTGTAATTAATTACTAACACCTTACAATGGCCCCGAAAGCAGCATCTTACACACATTTGATTCTCCTTTTTTATTTTTCCTACAACTATTATCTTTTTTGGTCGTATTTTTTAAACCTAATCAACACATGACATCCTTGAGAAGCTTGTACCTGCGAGTGGTTGGCCGAGGAGAAGGTAAACCACTGCCGCCTCCGCCGATCTTACCCTTATCCACCGGAGGGGATGTAAGATTCCCTTGGCGATCTTGCTGTTTGATTCTGTCGGCAGAGGAGTATTCCGACCGGTACGATCTCTTCGATGAACCACCGCCGCCGCCGTGTCTGGCGCCACTTTTTCTCCTTGCTTCACTCTCACACCAATCACACACCTCCACTGGCTCTGCTTGTTCACTGTAATAGCTACTACAGTACCTGTAGATGGTGATAATGATGATGATGATGCATGTATGGCTGTTATTGTTTTAGATTACGAATGTATAAAGTATTGACTGACGATTACTCGTCCATCTTAGATTATATATACCCGCATATATATATAGCACTCAATGTATTGACGAAGATGATGATGAAAACACAAACAATCAAGACATAGACATATATATATACATATATATACATACGAATGTTGGAAGCGGTTGTGGCACTTGTTGCAACGGAAGAGCTTGTCAGAGAAACCCACATCACCACACATGCAACACACTGTTTCAAGATCGACCATTTTCGTGTAAGAAGAAGAAGAAATATAGAAGATGGAGACGAAGGAAATGGAGAGAGATATAAAGAGAGAGAGAGAGAGAGAGAGAAGTGTGGTTAATGGTTATTATATAGCATGTATATTTAGATTTATACGTAAATGGAAGTGAAAGGAACTAAAAAAAGGTTATTTTATTAGTAAGTCGGTCCATGAATATATTATTATGAAAATAGATTTTAAACAACCAAGGAAATATCATAAATATTGAATTGGATTAGCGTAATAAGCAGGTAGACCGCAGGTTGCTTTGCAGTCGTTTTCGGTTGGGACTTGGGAGGAGGTGGTGGTGGTGGAAGAAGAACCTTAAAATAGATGTTATCAAAATTACTGTTTTATCCCTGGCCCCTTCCTCAATTATTCACCTGTGCCTTTCAGCCCCTCTTGTCCTTTTCTGGCTTTTCACGCATCGCCAAAAAGTAGGGCAACTTGAGAGATGTCGGATCTCCACTTTCCCCTAAGGAGCGTGATAAGCACTTCCCTTTGGCCACACCATTTTTTTATTTTTATTTTTTCCGGTAAGTTATAATAAACCTTTAGATAATTAGCGATTTAATTGTACATCCATAATACAATTTCACATCATAGTTTTTATGATGTTATTATTATTATTATTATATATTTTGAAATAATGGATACTGTCCGATTAAGTATGTTCGTAAACGTTGTTGCTTTCTTTATAAAAAAGTTGACTACCCTACATATCACAGTATGTGGTAGACGAAGCGTGTTGCAATAAATATAATCTCAACGTTATCGTATATATAAATAATTTATAATTTTAAATATATATTTTGTGCATCAAATTTTCACGTACATAATATGTATTCGGAGACTAGTCAACTCAGTCGATATCTCGTGCATTACGTAGTCTTTAGATCAAATTTATTTAATGAATCGTATTTCACACACACACACATTATATATATATACAGGTTCTTCACAAAAACTGTGTGCTATATATATATACACACACATCCACAGGCTATATTATTTTATGGGCCTTTTTTTTTGGTGTTTATAATATTTAATGGGAGATTGGGTTTTGGGAATTTCTAACACACGATGGTTGGATTAGGTCGATGAGGTGGAGCCCACATTTTGGCGTATATTTGAATTTGGAAAAACAAGTTACTAGTACAACACGGCCAGTGGCCACCTTAAAAAATAATGCCACGGTCAACTCTCACGATATCTCTTTATTTATTTATTTTATCTACATCTTAAAATAAAACACGTGTAATTAATACGTATTTATATAAGAAAAACAAAATAAACGGAATTTGTCCCATAACATCTCCTTTTAATCATCAATACAATTAAATAAATTTAATATCGGACATCTCTTTGATTTTTTATATGGACATATATCATTTGAAAAGATTTATAATCAGTATAATAATTCAACTCACAAATTAATACAAAAATCTACGACTGTTTAAAATTATATATGAATTTATAAATTTATACGATTTAATGTTTTTTAATTCAAATTTAAATTCAAAATATATACATCATGAACAATAATTCAATATCATAATATTCAAATACAATATAATGTGAAATAGATATTTTTTAATCTAAAAATTAGTTAAAATATATGATACTACGTAGATTCGTTAATTTATATATCATTCAATACATAATAATACACATTATGAGCAAAAAAGGTTTTAGAAACAATATAAAGGCATATTAATTATCAGTGTTAGAATTATAAGGCATATATGATAATTATTTCAGATACATTGAATAACGTAAGAAGAATAGGGAATATTGACGTCAACCACATGCACTGTATATGTATCTATGTAACAAGAGAGATGGAGAAGGGTGTGTGTTCCATTCCATGCACTGTAGTTCGTCCTAAATACATAAAATTAAGCCTTCCTTCATATTTACATACATAAAGTCTCTTGGGGTTTGGGACCATTTTGGTCTGAAATCCTCCATAAATGAGACCTATACATTTTATTATGTCTTCATCATTAAGTCACATCTTCTTCCTCCTTACACAATCTCCACCGTCCACGTGTCACATACTTCCCATTTTATATCACCATTTCCCAACTACTTTACATAAACCGGCTTACCATCTACATAGGTTATGCAAGTATGTAGATGTATATACGATTATCTACACACATACACGTTTTTTTAATAATTAAATTTAGTGATTCTTTTTCTTTTTTTAGAATTATTTCTCGAGTGGCAACGTCGACCCAAGTCCGAAGTTGACGGCTCACCCACATAACGTTATCTTGACGGCAAGTTTCTGTTGTCGGTTTCCCAGCAGCCACGGCCCGTGTGTCCCACACTCCCACCTTCGTGCCCTTAATCGGCGACGATTCTTCCGGCGATACAATGACCCTCATGTCCACAGAGACTATGAGTCTCTCTCTCTCTTTCTGTATATATATACATATAAAGACACCTAATGGACATTACATTTTATATATGTATGTCCAAGTAAAAATCTTACTAATCTCATACTTAAGAAGGTTTACAACAACAATATTACATATAATTTTTTTAAATAAAACTTTGGTACGGATTTGTGGCGGGTCGTGTAGACTACTAGCCCATGAAATCTACGGATTTGTACGCACCAGAATTTTCAACTCATAAATTATTTAAATTCGGACTTTTGGTTAGACGGGTCGGCCCAAATATACAAGAGCCTCGTTATAAATGGGCCAGTATATGATATAATGGGCCCAGTTTAATGTTTTAGAGAGCACAGGAGTCATGAAACGTTGCCGTTTAAGGTCATACCCTCGCATGTCCTCTCCTCGAAATCAATCGTTCAGACATTTGTTTCAAACCCCGCAGTCCTTTATTCTCCTCATAAAAAACTTGTCACTCTGTTGAACGTTCGAGAACCATTGTTCTGTAGTCCCGTTGTAGCGCCAAGTTTCGAGCTCTCTCCTATTCTTTCACGTGGAGCTTTCAGATCTCCGATCTAGTGTTCTCCGTCGTTGTTCGTTAAGCTAACGGAAATGTCTGTCTCTGCTCAGAATCCGGATATTTCCGGCGAAAGGCAATCCGGTCAAGATGTTCGTACTCAGAATGGTATTATTTCTCTGTCTCATTTCTTTTGTTCCCTTGCATTTTTGGCTTCCGCTTACTGTTTTCTTATTGTTCTTTGTTTCGTGGAAATTTTAGTTCCATCTGAGTTTTAGGGTTTTTCTTTTGACGTTGTCTGGTTTAGAAATCTAGTATCAATGTGACTGTTGTTGTGTATTGATAATCTTTGATGTTGTTATTGCAGTTGTGGCTTGCCAAGCTGTTGCCAATATTGTCAAGACCTCACTTGGTCCTGTCGGACTCGACAAGGTATGTGTTACATCCATATCGACATACGAGGTGTTTTTTTTTTTTTGCAGAGTCTTTGGTTTCTAGTTTGCATCTAACGTAGTCGGTCCATCCTATCTGAATGTCTGCTTTCGTCTGTTGCATTGCTCTAAGTGGTTCGGTGTTTTGACAGTAACAATGTTTACTTGGAGTTACATATGATCGACCGCTTAAATTCTATATCTGGTGCATGAGATTTTGCCTGAAA
Organism: Gynandropsis gynandra; assembly: GCA_036759665.1. Taxonomy (NCBI): domain Eukaryota; kingdom Viridiplantae; phylum Streptophyta; class Magnoliopsida; order Brassicales; family Cleomaceae; genus Gynandropsis; species Gynandropsis gynandra. Next base: position 37,947,811 of record CM071861.1, read on the forward strand.
TCCAAAATATTTGTATGCTGGTTTCTTTCCAGATGTTGGTCGATGACATTGGTGATGTGACAATTACAAATGATGGTGCCACCATTTTGAGGATGTTAGAGGTCGAACACCCAGCTGCTAAGGTGAAGTACTTGCATTTTATGGTTATGCATAAATTTCTTGTCATAATTACATGTTAATCAAATGTTATATTTGTGGGTTCCTGTTCTGCTGTTTGGTCTGCCAGGTTCTTGTAGAATTGGCTGAACTTCAGGACAAGGAAGTTGGAGATGGAACTACATCAGTTGTTATAGTTGCTGCTGAGTTGCTGAAGGTTATTCCCATTGATTTTATTATTCGAGCAATCTGTTTGCATAACTATTACTCTTGATTACCAAAAACACTTGTGAAGGTTTTAACACATGGCGATTGCTTGATTATTGATAACGTGATAAATTTATTTGCAGAGGGCAAATGATTTGGTCAGGAATAAGATACATCCAACATCTATAATCAGTGGATACAGGGTATGATATCATGTATTTTTTTTTTGTTTGAGGTGGTTTGATGTATAATCTTTCTCCTAGTGTGTTTATGTATGTGTTGCTATGAGCAGCTGGCGATGAGAGAAGCTTGTAAATACATTGAAGAGAAGTTGGCGACCAAGGTTAGCTTTATTTTCCTGATTTGTTCTGGTTTTTCTTTCACATGATACTGTGTGCATCTTTCTTATAGCAAGTGATATCATGCTATCTCATTGTGTATGTTCTTCAGTTTGGTTTTGCATAATAGTTTTCAAAATTTTAATGCTTTTTGCATTCCATAGGTTGATAAGCTCGGCAAAACTTCTCTGGTGAACTGTGCAAAGACCAGCATGTCCTCCAAGTTGATATCTGGTGACAGTGATTTCTTTGCAAATTTGGTATGTTTATATTCATTGCCTTGGTTTCTACGTTGAAATGTATTTACATTTCTAGCATTATTCTTTCTTTATGTCATCGGGATGACTCTTATCTGCTTAGGCTTAGTAGTGTCCTTTAATCTATCTTTACTTATAAGATGAGGAAATTATAGGAATACTTACTTTTTTTTATATGCAGTAGTAATTTTACATGGTTGACTTCTTATGAATACATTTGTCTTGAAGGTTGTAGATGCTGTACAAGCAGTAAAGATGACAAACGTTCGAGGTGAAATCAGATACCCTATCAAGGTTGGTTGCGGTTCACTTCTTTCGATACATATTTTGAGTAAATACAATATTTTGGAATTCTTATAACTGTCTTTTTCCTCCCAAAATTTAGAGTATCAATATTCTGAAAGCCCATGGACTAAGTGCAAAAGACAGCTACTTATTAAATGGCTATGCGCTCAATACTGGTCGTGCTGCCCAAGGAATGCCTTTACGAGTTTCTCCAACAAAAATTGCTTGCCTTGACTTTAATCTGCAGAAGACAAAAATGCAACTGGGTGTCCAGGTTGTTGTTACTGATCCAAGGGAACTTGAAAGGATTCGCCAAAGGTAACGATGCCTGTTTCGGACTTCAGACATATTTTGATTCTTAAGATCATTTTATGCGCCCAGTATGCACAATTTGATTGGCTGTTACATGCTTATATCTTCTGGAACTAGTTGCTGTTTGTCTGGAGCAGTGATAGGAAACATTTGTATACTGATAACACATTTTTATATGTGTATATATATACTGATGTTATGTTGTGATTTCCGTTTCGTATAAATACTTGTTTTTCATAGAGAAGCTGACACGACGAAAGAACGGATAGAGAAACTTCTGAAAGCTGGGGCAAATGTGATTCTGACTACCAAAGGGATTGATGATATGGCTCTTAAAGTGAGTTCTATATTTTGACAGTTATGTTCATTTTGTTACATGAGCTCATATGTTCGGGTTATGCATTCTGAAATTATTTTAATTTACGGTGTTTCATTACATCTTTTCAGTACTTTGTGGAGGCTGGAGCTATTGCTGTTAGGCGTGTGCGGAAAGATGACATGAGACATATTGCTAAGGCAACAGGAGCAACTCTGGTGATTTTCAGTTACACACTAAGAGTTATTTATAAAATCTGGGTCAGCAATAGAAGTAGTTCCTGTAATATATTTGCTTGTTAGGTCACTACTTTTGCCGACATGGAAGGAGAGGAGACATTCGATCCATCACACCTTGGCTATGCAGAGGAAGTTGTGGAGGAGAGAATTGCCGATGATGATGTCATATTAGTAAAGGGAACCAAAACGACTAGTGCGGTACGTTATTTGAAAATAGAATATAATGGATAATCAACCTCTTTAATATATATTTTTCCCTAATTAACTCAAAACTCTTATCTTTACAACAATTAGGTTTCCTTGATCCTAAGGGGTGCAAACGATTACATGCTTGATGAAATGGAGAGAGCTCTCCATGATGCCCTGTGTATTGTCAAGAGGACCCTTGAATCCAATACGGTAATCTTATCGCTAAATACATAAATCCATAAAGGCACCCGTACTGATCCGTTAATGTCTTTTTCGTTTGTTCTAACTTATGCTTTGTCTGAAACAGGTGGTGGCAGGAGGAGGTGCAGTTGAATCCGCATTGTCTGTGTATTTGGAACATCTTGCAACAACCTTAGGTTCTCGTGAACAACTGGCCATTGCAGAATTTGCTGATTCGCTATTGATTATACCCAAGGCACGACATATTAATCCGTCCTTGATAATATTTGTCTTCTTATGTTAAGTTAATGCGTATTGACGATCCATTATTATCATATTCGCAGGTGCTTGCTGTGAATGCTGCCAAAGACGCGACAGAGTTAGTTGCTAAACTACGAGCATACCATCACACTGCACAAACCAAAGCTGATAAAAAGCACTATTCAAGGTAACCATGTGACAGACAAGGCACTGTATTTGATCGGTTCAATGGCTCACATGGCTTCTAAACCAATGCAGTATGGGACTCGACCTCATCAACGGAACGGTTCGTAACAATTTGGAAGCTGGAGTCATCGAGCCCGCCATGAGCAAAGTGAAAATCATCCAGGTAATTTTATCAGCACACCACCGTACGTGATTTACTTTTTGTCATTAATTTTTAAAACCATTTTTAAACTATTTTCACCAGTTTGCAACTGAAGCCGCCATAACTATTCTCCGGATTGATGACATGATCAAACTGGTTAAGGATGAGAGCGAGGAGTAGTAAGCCTCTGTGTCATTTTCTCACAAGTTTTGATGCCATTTCTGTCATGATTTAGCTTCTTTCTAAACGTAAAAGTCAATTATGGGTCTGTCTTATATAAACTCTGCTCGATTATTGGTTTTTGACCTCAACAGTTGCAATGGGTATGTCTTCGTTTTTTTTTTTTTTGTTTTTTTTTTACTCGTTGGCCCCAATTTATGGGGGTTTTAGGACATGAGTCGTGTTCCTGTCAAAGAGCCGGTCTGCCTCTGACACAATTTTACCACTGGTCGCTGTCGAATTCTGTAGACTACAAAGGTGTTTGAAAGGAAGAACACTGAAATTGGGCTCCACGCTCCATAATCACTGCACGTCTGATTAATCGTTTGGTCGTTGGGTGTATTAAATTCGTCAATGGCGACATCACCTTTCTTTATTCGTCCCAAATTAAACCCATTCATCATTTGTCTCAGTATTCTCGTCCTGACCATCAAACTGTTGACTGTAATAATGAACAACTGCTTCCTCCAGTTTCATTACATAATTCGAAGCTTTTAACTGTGTAATGTTTTGTCGGTTAGTAGTTCCGAAGAGGATGTACCAAATGGTCCGAAGAAAGAATAACCCAATGTGTAAATATATATTATTAAGTGACTGAACATGGAAAGAAAAGAGAAAAGGAGACAAAGAGGGGTAAGATTGAAGAGTAATGTCATAATATATGCATGTTATATACGTCAGATGGAATATGTAAACAAAAGGGTTTTGACTTAAACAAAAAGGATTCTTCGGGCTTTTAGAGTAAAGATATGTATAAATTATAATTTTATAATAATAAAATAACGAGTGTCATTATGGGCACATGAGGACGCACGTGTTCTTGCTGTTCACTTTGGGATCACCGTCCTCTGCCATCTCACGTGATTCGAGATAACCATTAACCCAAAAGAATAAACAAAATGCCTAACTCCTCTCTCTTAACTCATACACCAATCCCTCTTTCTTTTTTTTATCATATTCATACATTTATACATATATATATGTATTATATACACATATGAAACCCTAATTGGTGAAGAGATAGAACACGTAGAAGCGTGTTGATTCGGGCTCGAAAAAGAATTACACTTCTCAATACGAAAACGTAAGTGGCTGAACTGAAAGCGAAGGACACCGTACGTCTTATGTACTTTGTGTATTTATCTCCTAATGAGATTAATAATTAAGAGTAAATTCATCACTTGATCAGTTCAACCAACCACCGACATCTTCTGCTCCTCTCTCTCTCTTATCTTTTTATTTTCCAATTTTTTTAATACTTTAATTTCGATATTTTTTTGGGCATAACAAAATTGGTGGACTTAACAAAAATGTGACTTCTGAATTCTGACTGCATCAAACTTTATAAAAAAACATTGGGTGAAACTTCTTAGTAAGAGAGGTTGCCAGCTGGAATATTTATTGTCGGTATTAAAACCATAATCTCTTTTATTCAAATAAGAAAAATGCGATTTCATATTCTTCTTCTTTTCTTTTTTTTATTCCTTCAAAATAAACAAAACTCTTTGACTCCTCCTCTCTTTCCGTGCCATTGTGTTCAATACTAAGGTGTACGAGCGTTCAGTGGGGTTAGGGTTTGGCGTCTCCGTTTACTTCAAACATATTACACACACACATATATATATATACATACATATAACTCCAATAGATGTATAGTATATTATATATGTATTGTATATGAGGTTTCTTTGGTGATACGTTTGTGTAACAAGAAAAATCATGGCCAACGTAACTCGACACGGCCCGTTTCCTTCTCTTTCTATATCTTTTCATTAGATTTTTTTTTGTTTTGTGACATATTTTATATGAAGTCGGTTTACAGTATTTTATTCTCATATAATATATGTGCATTGAAAAGGTTCAATACGATGACAACATCATCAACTTTAACCTCAACAATATCTTTTCAGTTCCATCAAAAGTAATAATAATTAAAATAATATATGTTCATGAGGTAATTTAGTTAATAAAAAGTATTAAACCTTCATTTATATTTGTAATGTGTGTTTAATTTGCTTATATTCTACTTTAGATTTACCTTATTTATACTGTTTTTAGGTTTCGTATAAATATCCAGAATTCACCCCATTTACATTCGAATTATAGTAGTTGAGGGTTTCGAGTTATAAACAAAATATAATAATTATTATATTTTTATTAATGAGATATTATAGAGTGTATTTATTTACAAAAGAAAAATATTCAAAGTTTTAGTGAAAATTTATGGACTATACAAGAGACATTATGCCTCGTACATGTATTTGAGTAACGTTGATTTAAGTGTGTATCTAATCTCTATATGATTATAACTCCTTCAAGGATTATCGACCAATTAATCTCTTCTCGCTTATTACCCCCACGTGATTATGAGAATTAGTCCCCACATGCAGCCACGTGTCTATATTAATTTCGTTTTATTCATTTTCCTTCTTAATCTGTTAATTTATTTATCACTAATCTACTGTGGATAGCCTTGTAATTAAAATTGTCGGCATGTACCATAAAAACATATTTTACATTTACATTTGTATTAAATAAGTCAACGCTCTTCTATTAAATAAATCATGTAGATTAATTTGGCTTAATATATATACACACAAACAAATATATTAATATTATTATTAACATCCTCGCAGCACGGTATGCGTACGTCTTTTTTCTCTCTTCAATATAAAGAAAATTATCACCGGCTCGTGGATATGTACTATGCTATATTTTAAAATATTCCATTAAAATAAATAGTTCGATATTTTTTAAAAATAATGCAGTTTATTTATAAATATACTATAAAAATGATCCGGATACTCGCCTCACCAAAATTTAAATTATAAAAAAATGAATAAAGACAAAAATTCACATGTAAATCTAACCAATTCCCTTATTTATCGGAGAAAAAAAAAATATAACACATAGCTTTTTGTAGATGATGCAGTTCATGTATATCTGTATGTATGTATGTAATACTAGAGGTGGTATCTAAGCGTAAACGGTGGATATTTTCGTCATTAAGCTGGTGGTTTACATATAAATTAAAACTAATTAATGTATTTGTATACAGTTATGTTGGGATCTAAGTAAATGGAAAATTAATTAGTTAATAACACCAACGGTTTATGTATGTAATTAATCAATTCCTATATGTAATAACATCAACAACAATAATAATAATAATAATAATAATAATAATAATAATAATAATAATAATAATAATAATAATAATAATAATAATAATAATAATAATAATAATAATAATAATAATAATAATAATAATAATAATAATAATAATAATAATAATAATAATAATAATAATAATAATAATAATAATAAGTAAAAAGGAGATGATGAGAAGCCATTGAAATTAGAGAATCAAAGTGCGTGCATGAATTATATAAACCTCTCCATGCACTCTCTCTTTCATGTTTCTCTTTCAAAATTATAGCATACATACATACATATATATATATATTGCCACTAATGTTCAACAAATAGTTATTTACGTTTGTATCACACATTCCTATATTATGTATATATTAATTGGATCGAAAAGTACTTATATTTTTATTAACTACACGTACCTAAATTGCGGTTTAAATCCTACATCTTTAAAGAGGTCCCGGACTCTTGGACTACTAAATCTTATTTTTAAAAATTTTTAATTATAGGAAATAACAATAAATCCCAACCAGTATATATTTGATTCATTGATGTTCATTATCACAGTGGCTCATAGAACACTTAAATTTTATTAACTCAAAATAAATCAATAGAATTTTCTTTCATATTATTCATATAATATATTTCGGGTATTAAAGGTGAAATATGCAATTAAAAAAATGAAAAAACAAAGGAAGGGTCAGTCGGTCAGTCACGGTGCATGGTCACTCTCTCTGCACGTTCTCTTGCCCGTCTCTTCCTTCACTCTCTCTCTCTATTAAAGAGTGGAGGAACGAAGGAAAGAGAGAGAGAGAGATAGAGATAGTGTGAGTGTAAGTCTGTGTGAGAGATATGAACGTCTACGGATTATCATCGCCGGAGTTGATTCGGATCGACGATCTCCTCGACTTTTCCAACGTGAACGAAGATATCTTCTCCTCCTCTTCCTCTTCCGCCGCCACATCATCCGCCGCTTCCTCCTCCTTTCCGTCGCATAATTCATTCGCCCACCACTTCCCTTCCTCCTCCTCTTCCCCTTTCCTCACCGATTTCACCCAAGATTTCTGCGTTCCGGTACTCTTTTTTTTTTGTTTCTTTTGGGTTTAATGACGCAAAGTTTTGGCTTTTGGGAGCTCAATGTTTTGTGGGTTTGCTGCAGAGTGACGATGCAGCTCAGCTCGAATGGCTGTCGCAGTTCGTGGACGACTCTTTCTCCGATTTACCAGCAAACCCATTAGGAGGAGCCGTGATTAACGTCAGACCCGACACGTCATTTCCCGGCAAGCCACGGAGCAAGCGATCTAGAGTTCCCTCGGCGGCTACCCCAGGAACCTGGGGACCGATGCCGGATTCCGACGTCCATTCGTCCGCCGCCGGAGGAAGGGCCAAGCCAAAAAAAGAAGGCGGAGGAAGACATATGTCCGGGGGAGTGACAGTGGAGGGAGGGGTACGGAGGTGCACACACTGTGCATCGGAAAAGACGCCGCAATGGAGGACGGGTCCACTCGGTCCGAAAACACTATGGTGTGGGGTCGAGTCCAAGTCCAACGTTCGTGCTAACTCAGCACTCAAATTCTCACCGGAAGGTGATGGAGCTGAGGCGACAGAAGGAGCTCATGAGACAACAACAACAACACCTTCAACTTCAGCAGCAGCAGCAGCCGTTTCAGCCGCAGTAAGCGAGTTTGCGTTTATGATCACGTGCCGCAATCAGAACGGCGACGATCACGTGACGGAAGGGGTTAATGTTAAAAAGTCATAAACTTGTGGGCAATGTCCCCTCCTCGTTAATTAAATTAATTTTTGTTTGCCTTCTCTCTTACGTTACATAATATTTTTTCTTAACCTAATGATGAAATGGTGAAAAGATGAAATAGGAAAAAAGGGAACATTAAAGTCCCTTTCACTTTCACCAATCTGCGTCAGTTATTGAAGTCTCAACTACCACTATGCCAATGGCATACATGTTTCCTTTTAACGTTTTGGCTGTAAGAATGGATTTTATTACATATTCACCCTTGAAATGTCTTAATCAGACATGATTCGATCTTATTGAGCGGTCGATATTATTACCCTTTTCTTTTCTTTAATCATAACAAAGTAGTAAATCCCCACATGTCGAAATTCCACGATAGGCCATGATTGAGTACAGCAACTTATGGCAATGATATTACAAGAACACTATTCAAACAAAACAGAAGATGGGTTTTTATTAAGACAACAATCAATGAAGTACTTAAGTGATGACTGTCTCTCTCAGCCTGGTCGTTTATTTTTCAGCCTATGAATATGTTTCTTCTAAACCATTGCCGGCAGAATATGGAAATCAAAGCTGTAGGGGTGAAAAAGAGCATTTAAACTCACAATTTGCTCATACAGAGATTGCATAGTTGGTGATCTTGTTCACTTCCTTTCTCAAAGTATTCCTCTCTTGCTTCGCTTCAGAAGCTAGTTTTGATACCTGAGTTGAAAAAGACAAATCTCAATTCAACAAAAGGAAAATGTGATCCTTATTCACTTAGCTTTTTCATTTTGAATCCCAAACCCTTCTACACAAAGCTTAACCTATTGACCAGTCCAAGCAAAAACTAGTTCAAATAGCCAGATAAGTTAGTTAGGTCCATGACTGCAGGATGCAGGAAGGATTTGACCAAGACTTCAGGGTAGATTTGACAATCTCCCTAAGTATATTCCCGTATTAAGCTCACGAATGTTGGATAATGAGATAAAAACTTCATGCATAAGTGTCATACTTTAAGCATTAACGTCACAGTTCAGTGTGCCTATACTCTCCTCCACTGGGTCAAAGAGAGAAGAAAATACTTACTTGTGAGCGGAATCGAGAAGCTTCTCTTCTGGGCAGTTCTTTGAGTAAATCTTTCAAACCTGATTATACAATATGATATGAGATTCAGACAAGAACTGGTTCCAATCAAAGTTTCCTTGTCAAATGTTTGGCTTCAGTATCACCAAGAAAAGAAAAAGAAGAAAGAGGCTTATAACAGAAGTGACTTGGTATACCAGCTGCTTGCTTTTCGATTTTATAAGCTGAGTGGATCACATCTTGGATCTGCTTCCCTGCTTGTCTGTGTACGTATATGGAAAGATCAAACTGAAAGCTTTCACATTAACATATTCAAAAAAAATCTGCTATTTAGAGCCGATCACAAACCTGAGTTTCATCCTTCCTCTGATCAATTCTTGTTCTGCAACAGTTGAACTTCTCTGTAATAGCCAAGCTCAAAATGAATTCATTGAAACATAATTCAAGAACAGCTTCCACTGGCTGCTATTACTGACTAAGAGTGACTAATAATTAGATTATATATCAAAAATCTGCTAGGGACAGGATAAACTGGATGCAAGAGGAAAAAAACTTCTAAAGAGTTCAGGAATATCCTTTTCTCCACAATACTTCCACAGAGAAGGAAGAAATTATAAGATTCTCCAGTTTTGCGATCCCAAAGAAATGGATTTGTATTGTAGCACAACCATTCATCCACACGAATCTAAAGGAAAAAGCTTCATCATTCAGATGTGCTAACGACAAGATATATACTTCTTCTTCACAAAGAACAGCTTAGGTTCACATCAAAATAAAGGACTGCAGAAGCAAAAGGTGAAAAAGAGAGTAGTACAAACGTCTTGCGAAAAGAAATGTGTTCCATACATGTCAATTTCAAGATGAAAAGTATAATGAATAGACAAGAGAAGGGTTACCTCCAATTTTTCGCTTGCAGCTTTTAGACGGTCAATTGATTGTCGCAACTCTTTTACCTTAAGATCTGCTCGAGAAAGCAAAGCCTATATCCAGAATATGGTGTAATAAGAAACTTTTTTCACAGACAGAGCAGTTTATATATTTGCAAATCTTGTAAGCAACACTCACTTCTTCACTCGAAACAATACGCAAAGCATTATAGTATAGGAATCTCCTTGTCCCTGAAATCAAACGGTACATTCCTTAGTTTCGATATACTAAAGAGTGATTAACATCATCATGAAACAAGAATGAGCAAACACAATATTCAGAGAATACATTCGAACAATACTTTTCAAAGTGAAAACCCCAACTCCAAAAGCAATGCCGCCTGATATTAGTGGGTGTGATGTAGCAATGTTTACCCCATCTGCATACAAATTGATGAAGAATTGAGCCGCAGAAAACCCAAAAACCACCATAAACAATAACAATTGTCGTCGAGATAATATATAAAAGGCAAACAAGTAGGATAAATTCACCTTTAAGTTTCCCAAATAGCATATGCTCATAGCCCGTATACACAGAAGCGATATCTTTGAGATTATCCTACATTCAAAAGGCCAATTCCATAAGAAGATACACTACTGGGCATACCCATCATCGTATGATATGAAAAACAATTGAAATCAATATACGATTGCTTTAAAACCCTAGAAAAACGAATTGGCAGCAACGAATAGAAGATTCGGAAGCTTACGATGGTCTGATTGAAGTGAGCAAAAGATGTTTCACGAATTTGGGACAAGCGAGCTCTGGAGGCGTCAATGGCCGACTCCATTGTCTCTGAGACGGTATTCTGGTAAATCAGCGCTTCGTGCAGTCTATCATCAATCCATGAAGCCGCACTTTCCACCGTCTTCGATGCGATCTTCGCATTTGGAAGCGGATGGGGCGGCGAGTTAACCGCGTCCGCGGGAGATTCTCCGAGGGTAGGCATAGGCAATTCCGGAAGCTCGAGTTCCTAATTCGCGTGCTATCGGACCTGGTCTCTAACTTTGGTCTATTTACACCATAAGCTCCTGAATTTAATTTTATTCAGAATTTATCCTTATTCTTTAAAATCGTCAATACTCGTCCCTCTCTCACACGATTCCCTAATTTTATGTATTGCAAGGTCCTGGTGGGGTTGTAACTAAAAACAAACATGGTGATTACGTTTTTTTCGATTTCGGACGATATTAAAACTGATTGATGGGATTGCAATCGTTCGAAAACCATTGAAATATAGATATTTACATTACGTTATATTTACATTTTGATATATTTTAATAAAAATATCAAATACACTAGTATGTTTCCCTTTATCTCTTCTCTCTTTTAATTATAATTTATATTAAACGTATATATACATATATATATTGTATATTTACGTAATTTTAATTTGAAATTTTTAAATTTATTTCGTAAATTTGAAAATATAATTAAAAAATACATAAAAAAAAATTATAATAAATCTTTTTCTTAATAATTATCCATTTTATTAATTTGGTTCAAAACTTAATCGTAACGGTTTCCACCAATCAAACCCTAAATCCCTTGCATTAATCCCTTGGATTAGTTTTAGTTAGCAATTTGCCCCTCTAAATACTTACTGGTAACAATGCATCCCTCTTATCATCGTTCAATAGTCTTTAAGATTTTACCAAAAGTATTCCTAACTGGTGTAATGCGTGGATTTAGCCAAACAATGTGCAAAAAAGTCTTACTCACATATAGATAAGAGAAAACATTAGTCCATCAAGAAGTTACCATTTTGCAAATTCGTCTATCTAAAATAACAAACGGTAAAAACATGAAAAGTATGCTTGATCAGGGTATAATCCCTATCTACCCTTTCAAGCCTCTCTCTTGACAAAGTAGAGCTTGCCCATAACATGGAGAACGGCTACGAATGCGATGAAACCAATACTCATGACGAGCACCACATTTGGGGAGATCTTAAGACCAGGAGCATCGTCTGTGTAGAACTGAAGCATTGTTCCTGCTGCACCTCCAGAGGCCCCAGCGCCACTGCTAGTCCTCCTTCTACGCATGCTTGCAGCCGCTGCAGCACTTCCTCTCGGGGGAGCTCCACCACTCGCCATTCTTCCTTTGTTCTGATTAAGATTCCTGCGATTATTACGTAATTGAAACTTGATGAAGATATAATAGATGAACACTCTACCTAATCATTCCAAATGAAGCCAATTCCAATATAGTGCCTATGGGTATGGGTACATAAGTAATGTATTGAATTGATTCTTTTTAACAATAGAATCTCATCTCACATCACATGATACAATGACTCACATCCAAAAACTTCAAAAGCTATCATAATTCAGAGGAAAGTTTGGTTATGTAACATATTGCAAGTACAATGTAATACACGCAATTAGTAAATATCTAACATAACCTAATTCTGCAGCAATTCGATTTGTCGAAAAGTTTAGATTCCACGATCGATCATCTCAACCATATAAAATTCCAATTCAGCTCATGATTCATCAATCTCAGTTATCCCGGCCAATAATTAAACCCACACCCAGTATGAGTCCCGAATCACATTAAGCAAGACATTAGTATAACCCGTCGGTAGTAAAGAGACAATCTACAGGCTGACAATCAATTCCCCGAAAAAAAATCTACAGAATGGAACATGTTTCTCATAAATAATCTCAGGTCGAAACCTCAAGCGACGAATCGATAAATCGAATCCAGATCAAAAATTCTCAGATCTAAACCCTAATCTGACAAGCCTACAAACACCAGATCTACCGAAATCCAGGAAAATGAGAACATAGATTCCGTGATCCATAACAGAGAACAAAGCGGAGAGAGGAAAAATAACTGACCTTGAATCGGATTGAAAATTCAGATGGCGTCGCAAAGGAATCGAGACGCGAAGATTTTCAGGTTACCGAATTCGTAAGTAGTCCCTTGATTTATAGATGGTCAAAACTACGCTTGCTTAGAGAAAGCCACGCACTGGTATCCAATCACATTGTGCCACGTCATTTTTAATTAGGAAGTAAATCCGGATTAGTGAATTGGGCTCCTTTGTTCAGTCCTAAGCCCAAATAGAACTAATAAGGTCCATTAAGACCAAATCAATTTACTTTTCTTCTTATTAAAATGACTTCTTTATTTCCCCAAATTTAGACCGAATTTAAATCTTCAATGCTTCGAATTAAGCAAAAGAAAATTCTTGATTATTTAAAGTGAAAAAGTTACTAACTTTTATGATATCGATAAGCAAACAAAGGTCCTCTTAACATAACATTACAGAATAATTTATTTCGAAAAATAATAAAAAACAACATAGAGTCTATGTTAATGGTTGTTTGATGAAAGATTGGGTTATATTATATGACATGATGATAACAATAAAGAAAATGTAATAATGCAACAAAAACCACGATTAGAGACGTGACAAAATAAGCCCCACATCAAGATTCGAATCTTTTGATCACTGATACATCATGTATTTGTTTAATACATTAAAAATAATTAAGAAAAAAGGTTAAGTTAAGCCGACATGATTAGAAAAGTAAAGCGATCCCCATGCGTGAAAAGAAGTGACATTAATGACGATATCCAATGGAGAAATAGGTATGAAGTTTCTCGAGTTGGTCCGTAGTACGTATGAGCATTCATTTAGAAGAGAGAGAGAGAGAGAGAGAGAGAGAGAGAGAGAGAGAGAGAGATTTGTATGTATAGTGTAAGAAGGTACAGAGAGTGTTTGGTATCTAATGAACCAGAGGAGATGGAGTCCGACATTACATGTACGGCGACAGAGTAGACATTAACTCCACTACTTCCACGTACGTACTTCTCAGGCACAACTACCAATGCATCTTTCACCTTATTAACTATTAACATACATTATTTACAGCAATATATATATATTCTATATTATTCCCGCGTTACAACTCGATTATATTTATATTTAAAGAAAAATTTATGTGGTATAATAATAATTGAAAAAAACAAGTCTATTATAAAATAAATTTTACACTATTCTTTGTACAAACAAGAAAAACTAAATCTCTTCACAATTTCAACTTCAAAACTAAAAATTTACGTGATTGATGTATATGACTAAAATAAATGTTTATTATATAATATAAGTTTTAATTAATTACGTGGATAACGATCACAATAATATTATATATCTATTTAAATAAGAAATAACTATTATAATGGAAGTCTATGAAGATATTGTGAAAAAAAATCGGTAGACAACAATAATAAAAAATATCAACGATTTTCATGGGATGAAAAATAGATGGAAAAAATAATAGCAATTTAAAAGTTAACAAGAAATAAAATAAAAAATAAATTTGAACATTTATAAGATTAAATTTGAAGATTAACATGATATTTTGTATGCTAAATAGTTATTCATGTGAGATATTAAAAATTTTAAATAAATTAAAAATGTAAATAAAATATTAAAAAAGTTAAATTAAATTTTATTTTTTAACATTGAATCTTAAAAAATTTGAATATATATATATATAGATTTTGAAAATCCATGTGGTCGATTTATGAAATTAAATATATCATATTTGAAAGGTAGTAAATACAAATAAAATGCCAAAGAATAATTGGAAACAGATATAGAAAAGGTTTATATAGTTAAAAGGACAATATTTTGTAAGGAGAATCCAACCGGGTCCTATCTGCATTAAATTCAACGGATTTGTGCGGTGGCGATAACTTATTTCCGCTTGACAATTTATTACTTGTGTTTTATTTATTTTTACTAGATAATATCCCGCGCGATATGTGGGTGTTTATATTAATTTTTACAATACGATACTAATATATTAGATTAAAATTTTATTATTATAGAAAAAAATTTGAATATTATATTGCATATAATAGATATTTATTAAAATTAGAATAAAAATATTATATATAATTCATGAAATCAAATTCATAAATTTAAACAAATTTATCTATATATATAAATAAGACTATATACGATATAGTTTTATATATATGTACATTGCAAAATGGAACAGTGACAAATCATTAGCATTAAGAAGTAAAAAATAATGTACATCTTCCAATAACCTACAACATTTATCTCCATGTCTTTCAAAGCCTCCAATGTCAATAATGGCAAAACCTATTGAGCCTGTCACACTATTCAAAGCTAGTAATTAGTCACGCACACATGCGCAGATTATTAATCAGTTCGTATTATTTTAAGAAATTCTATATGGTTTTTAGTAGTAGTAGTTCTCAAACTTGCTCATAAATGGATATTAGAATTTTGAAACTAATTGTTTGTAACAACTATAATACGTTAAGATTGTTCGAATGTATTTTGAGATAAAAAATAATTAGTTGGGTTGAATGCATAATTATTTGTAATAATCACAATGTATCTCATTGTTTCAGGAAGAATGATAATACTTATCACCACCAGCAGAATAATGACATAAAAGTAAAACCAAACTACACCCTCATAACAATAACATAAAAGTAAAACCATACTAAAGTATATAACAACAAATACATATAAACAATTATAAAGAGCACCCACGTAACCTTGGAGAAGATTGGAGTTTGATGACTGAATTGTTTCAGGACCTAGAATGAGCAAACATGTGATCTTATATCATATAAACACTGTACTAAAAATCCCTCTAGGCGTCCGCCTAGGCCCTGGGCGCTCCCTGGCCGCCCGCCTAATCTCTAGGCGGTCTTTTTTTTTAAAAAAAATGGTGACGTCAAAACGACGTCCTTTTGGTACTTAAGAACAAAAAACTAATAATGACATATATCTATATGTTTACCTTCATCGAATTTACCATCATCATTTCATTTGTCTTCTTCTTTATCTAATCTCTTGTCCCTCGCATTTGTATCTGATCCTCATCTTTGTCTTTATCCTTGTTTTCTTATCTTCTATCGTCTCTTGTATATTGTTATCGCCTTCATCTTTTGTCATCACCTTCATTTCTCATCTTCATCTTTTTTTCATCTCCACCCTTAGCTTCATGTCTCGCATTCGTCATCACCTCTCGCCTTTGCCCTTGTCTTGGTCTAATACCGTCCTTACTCGACATCTATTTTTTATATTTTATTGTTTTATATTATTTGTCGTTGTATGCTTGATATTGTGAATTTAATATTTATAAATATTTTTTATAAATACTAAACTTTATTTATTTATATATGTTTTTTATAAATTAAGTATTGTATAATTATATTAAATAAAAATAAAATATATATATCCGCCTAGCCCGCCCAGATACCGCCTAGGCTCCGCCTAGACGCTCTGGGCGCTAGGCGTTAGGTGTCCGCCCGCCTAGCGCCTAGCGCTTTCTTGAACCTTGCATATAAATAACAAATGGACAAACATCAATAAAAAAATTTTAACTACTTTTTATTTAAAAAAAGTAATTAACACAGATTGGCGGAGAGTACCATATGGCATATTTGCTGCAAGGTAAGAAGACACAAGAGATGAGGCCTTTACAAGTGTTCAAATATTATACAAATGAACTACCCAACTCTCAGTTTTATGGATGATCGGTAGTATATACCATTGAGTGGCAATAGTCAACGCCACAGATGAGCTGCTGGAAGAAGTACCTAGCCTGGAACAAACAGAGATAGAAACCAAAGTAATACACTAAAAGATCAAGGAGAAGCTAAACAGTGAAAAGTGCTAAAGTCACGAAGGAAAAAAGTCACCTCAGCTTCACTAAATCTACCAGCATTGCAAATCCGATCAAAGAATTCTCCTCCAGAAGCGTATTCCATCACAATTGCCAGATGGATGGAAGTCAACACCACTTGCAAGGGGTTTTGAACAGCTTTACTTCCAAGAGAAATCTACAGAAACTGTAAAGGCTTCGGCATATTTAGGGTGCTAGATTATAGGAGCGCCAAAGACTTGCGCCTCTTTGGAGCGTATGATATTCGGGTGCCTTAATGATCTGTGATTGATTATCTCTCTTGCCCCGTTCTCATCTATCTGCAATCCATGATCAATATACCAACCACCAGAGCTCATAAATCGAATTTCAATTTAGACCCAAAGCATTAATATCTATCATTGAACATTCGTGATCTTTGAACACTCCATCACCACTCAATACTATCTTCTGGGGTTCGAAATTCTCCGCAAATTAACTTTTTTCCTATCCATCAATCACACGCCAAGCAACTATATATCTAATCAATATTCATAACCTTGAGCTAAACCCAAAAGCAAAACGCTAATCATCCAATTAAGCACACAGAATGTTCTCAGAAAGCAAACAGAAACAGGAGAATTAAGAGATAAAAGTCGGTAAAATCAGGAGGGAAATCTAACCTTGCGACCTCTCTCGATGTATTTCATAAGTATCGTGGTCCATAACAATGGAAGTGAACACCTCTTCCTATGGAGGCGTATGACACATGAAACTTCACTCTCAAGAACCCTACTCTTTCAACCCAAATGGATAACATTTTGTCGGAGCTTTGAAAGCTGCTCGTTCATCTACATCATATGCTGTAGGAACTTCAATCTCGTACTTCATGGGAAACATGACACAGCCTTCAATCATCTATTGCTCGCATATATGTCAGCAGAAGGTTTTTCAGATATATATACAATTGAGTGAATAATGGTGATAGCTTACCTCTTGCAAGATCAAAACAAAAGAAAATACATCTACTTTTGTATCGTACTCTTTATTCCTATATACTTCCGGAGCCATGTACCAACCTGTTTAGTCACAATTCAGAGCACATTAGCACCAGTGATACACATTACAAGCAACTCCAAAATGGCCACCACAAAAAAAAAGAAAAAAAAGAATCTTACAAGATGTATCTTGTGGTGTTACCGACCTATCTTCTTTGACTATATTCTTAAGTGCCAGAAATTTGCTAATTCCAAAGTCTGCAACTTTCAGGTGCCCGGAATCATCCGACAGTATATTTTTGTTCTCTTGAAGAAATAAGAATGCTTTCCAATTTTGTAGCTATATGCAAATGTATACACCCAATAACATTTTGGTAACAAAAAGAATGGTATTCATAAAACCAGATATACATGCCCAGAAGGAAAACCTGCGAGGGCTCTAGATCGCGGTGGATTATTGCTTCAGGTTTATGCTCATGCAAATAATTCATTCCCCTGCAAATTATTAGAATCCCTTTGATATTTTGGAATTCACATAATCATCATTAGCAGTATAAGTGAAACCGAACCCCAATTTCAATGTGCTGATCATGCATAAAGAGAAATTAAAACCGACACAAATTTGAAAACGAAACGGATGATAGCCATTTAACCTGGCAATATCAAGTGCAAACTTCACAGCTTGTTCTAGCTTTAAAGCCCCTGTCCTGTCTAGATATTCCCTTAGGTCTCCCTATACATAAACACAAGAAAAACAAACTTGAGCTAAACCCAAAAGCAAATCATCCAATTAAGCACCCAGAATGCTCTCAGAAAGCATGTTCGAGAGCTCTTAGATACCTCTGTAACTCGACGGCAAAGGAGGCAGCGACAAAGGGTTCAACAGAAAGGAAGAGAGAAGAAGAAATCGGCGATGCAGAGAAGAAGAAGAAGAGGCGAAATATGATAGAAGCGATGGATGAGAATCGAGGATGACAAGGGCGGTAGACATCGGCTTAACTACCCGTCGCTTGCCGGTCACCCGTTTCCGTTTCAGTGTGGCGATGGAGAGAAGAGGATGAGGCGCACGCGGCGACATGGAGAAGACGGTGAGGTAGAAATATGAGAGAAGCGACGGTCAGGAATCGAGGATGATAAGGCCGGCACACATCGTCTTCACTACGCGTCGTCCGCCGGTCACCCGTTTCCGTTTCAGTGTATTGGAAATCCATCGTATGTTTAATGATGATGTGGGAGAGAAGAGTCCCTGGATCTTCCCGGCGGTTTCTCGGTGAAGAAGGAGAGAAGTGCGGTTTCTCGGTTAAAAAGGAGAGAAGAGACCCTAGGTCTTCCCTGCGGTTTCTCGGTGAAGAAGGAAAGAACGTGTGGGAGATAAGGTAAATCTGACGTGGAAGGCTGAGAGACGAGAACGCCTGAGGAGCCAGTATTTTCTTAGACTTTTAATATATAGATTTGTGAGTAAAGGAAAAATTAAAAGACAGGAAATTACGGTAAGATAGATAGCATAGCGAACCGACATGATCTCACGAATAAGAGCTACGAAGACGACAAAGCCTACGATGATGTTGATGAGTTGAGTTTACCACTTCTGTCCAATGCTTTCTCAAATACAAACAACTCCTTTTTCCTCATTGATGCTTTCTTGTCTGTTTCTTCCGCCATTTTCCACTCCTTCTCCATCTTCTCCACCCCATGATTCTTTTTCTTGGATTCTTCTGCAACTCTTCTCTCCCGACATTGCGTACCAACACATCTATATGTCTCAACTCTTTTCTCCTCCTTGGTCGTTTCAGTTTAAATGTGATCAGGGCTTACCTTTTCTCTTTGCGGCACCTGCAACTTCCACCCCCTTGGATGCCATTGTTCCTCCTCGTTTATGTTCTTTGACAAAGCTCGAGATTTCCACTCCTTCTCCATCTTCTTCACCCAATGATAGTTTCGAATTATATCATTTTTTTCAAAAATAAAGATCCATATCTTCTAGAAAATAGTATCTGGTACATTGTTTGTGGGATCATCTTTCACCACATCTACAAAATTTCATCACTTCGCAATAAGAAACAAAGGCAGTAAAAAGTAATAAACGAATATCATTGAAACGTTTAATAACCTTTTCCTGTCAAATAAATGATATAATCCACCTCCATATATTTATAGTCATTTTCTATCTCAACATACCAAGAAGATAAAATTATACAAATTCACAAGCTTCAATAGGATAAATTGTGTAACTTCATACAGCTTAATACAAAAACTGAAATTCTTATCCAAGATTTGATCAAGCAAATTCAACAAACAAATCAGCAACCTCTAAGTCAGCCAATTATTCCACGAAATAATTCGCAAAAACAAGATAAAACTTTGAAACATATGATTGTGTACCTTCTCTAGAGATTTTGAAGCCTCCAAGCTCAAGAGTAGAGACAATAGGCTGACGGAGTTTCCTCGTTTTAGGGAGAGGTGGAGGATAAACAACAGTGGAAGAAGAAAATGAAGAGAAGGAGAATCTAGAGAAGCCATTGCTACGCATAGCAGCGAAGGAAGTGCGGCTGAAGAGAATGGACTGTGCAAAGAGGACAGCGATGGCGTCAGAGAAGCTTGTTCTGTTGTTTCCAAGAAGGAGAACTTGGCACCTGTTTAAGACATACACATGGATCAAAATTGTAGAACATGAGACAATTTTGGAACTTACTCTGAGTTAAGTTCTTATTTACTAACGCGAAAAGAGGATAAAAAATCAAATAAACCAGAATAATAGACACAGAATTGATGAATAAATTACAGGGCAGCTTCAGAAATTCTGCAAAAAGATTGCTGGATATAAATTCGAGAGAGAATAGGATTCATTATCTTCTTTGGTTGATATCAAGCAAATCAATATCACCCAACTAAAATGCGGACTGAACGGAAACTCATTCATCCAAGGAACCTAGAATAATCTCATGGAACAACAAACTAAACAAAAATGATGACAAAAAAAACCTGAACTGGATTTGTAGGAACATACAAAAAGTTGGACACTTTTGCAAGCGAGAAAGAGAAATGAAACGTTCAAGCATCAGAGCACCATGAATTGTTGGTAAGCATGAACAAAACAAAGTGCATATGACACCTTATATAAGGACATGGACATTTGCAACAAACATTAAGAGACATTAATTGAGAAGACAAACTAACAAATCATCAGAAAATTCAAGCAGGAACGAAAAAGATTTACCCATGCTCCATTAGTCCTCTATCAAGGATATCATTTTTCTCATCATCTGCTGCTCCCTCCTTCATCATTGACAACTGAGGATCTTCACTTCTTAACTGATGGGACGGGATTCTAGGCCCCATCTTATGCTTCTTCACAGTATGCTGCCAAGATTCCTGAGCTGAAGTCGCATAGACTATGTCTCCCATTAAGAATAATCTTTTGTCGAACTTGGCTGAAAAATGCCAGCTGACGGGAAGCTTATAGGACCTGCAAACAAGACCAAACACTCCACACAAACCCATCGCAGCAATCTGGATCTAATGCATTTCAAAATAAATTGTTGAATATAGAAATTCTATTAAATGATCATTCTTTCAATTTCTTTGTAGTTATATCATCATCTCGCTCGATTCAAAACAAAATCAATCCGTAATAAAGAAGTCTAACTCAACATTTGTCTTTTAAGTCATTGATCTTATATCTGAAGCTCAAGATTGGATTGTCGACTTACTGCCTGACTGGAACGGGATCGGGCGAGCCCGGTGAAGGCAAACTCGAAGGGGCTGAAGTTCGACGCAGAGAATTCTGAATCAACACATACAAAATGAAACAAATCATCTTTTGACCGTAGATTCGTACAAAACACCTTTTAGGTTCAAACTCCTCTACAAAGATATTGCGAGCAATACAAAAAAGGAGAAGATTTGGTTGGAAAACTGTAAAACGAACATCATACAGAAGCTGAGGAATAAAAAGCCAAATTCATCAATTCGGGGATAAGCTCTCCAAATAAAACAAAGGCCAAAGGAATGAAACCTAATGTGTAAGTGAAAACGGACACATGAAAGCTGATTTCTTTATAATTATGGAGGATAAAGTGCGAATCTACCAGCAAACAATCCTAAGCTCAAGGTCAGGTTCACCGACATCATAAACAATAAATTCAATGGATGAATATGCAAGATAGAAATGCAGAAATGTCAGTATAAGCTAAATTATATACAATTTTACCCTCATAAGATGTCCAAGCCCTTGGGTACAAGGCATGATACGTAGTCTTGTCTCCTTTCAGATTCCAGTCAAATGAACCAATTCCATACAGTTTCATAATCTCAAGTATAAGAGGATTCAAAGACATAATCAGTCAAAATTTCAAGATTCAAACACGCAAATGGCTTACTTTCTTTCCCTGAAACATTGTTCTTGGAAAAAAAAGATAGAGAAATCACATAGACATCGGTAATGGAAGGATCGAACATTAACCCACTTTACCCACTCCGATCAAACAAACCCGAGGACTGTAAAATCCGAAAGCATAAATCACGCACAGTTCAACCCTAACGCAATACTAAGCTAACACAATACGAAGCATAAGAAGTAGTCGGAATGGGCGGACGACGGAGGAAAGAAGATGATACGAACCGGCTAGTCAGAAATCGTGGGAGAGAGAAGCGCCATTTGGGAGCGGATGGGAAGCGCCTGAGGACTTTAAAAGCCACAAGCATAAACCACGCACAGTTCAACGACCAAGAGATGAGGGAGAAAAATCTGTAGCCAAAACAACTTGACCAAAACAGCGAAGGTGGAGGAAAGCCGCCATACATGAGCTGAAGCGCCGGACAGTGGAGGAAAGACGCAATACAGGAGCTGAAGAGCCGCCATACATGAGCTGAAGCGCCGGACAGTGGAGGAAAGACGCAATACAGGAGCTGAAGCGCCGGACAGTGGAGGAAAGACGCAATACAGGAGCTGAAACGCCGGACAGTGGAGGAAAGAAGAGGATGGGAAACGCCTGGGGGAGGGGGAGAGAGAAACGTCATTTTTTTATTCACTTTAGTTATCGAGATCGTAAGAGAGTTAAATTTTTCATAAATGTATTACTGAGGTGGAGGGCTCACAAACGAGAAACTCTCAGAAAACAGCAAAATGATGCCTTTTTAATATATAAATTTCATTATCTTTCTATTTTATCAAATCAAATGATATTAGTTTAAAAAAATATAAAATTTACTAAACTTTATTATATAAAATTATTAATCTTTCATGAAAAAATAATTTTTATATTAATAAATGTATCATATTAATTAATATCTAAATGAAAATGAGGTGTGATCATTATAAAATCCATTAATTTCTTTAAATATTAAAATTCATATTTTAAAATAGAAATATATAATTTTTATTTTGTTTCGTAAAATAAAATATGAGCCTATTCATTGGAAAGTGCATTTATTTTATACAATGAAAGAGTATGAATATTGGTTTTAGTAAGATTTATCTTCTTCACAAATTACTTTAATCCTGTATGTACGTGTGAGAGGTTGAGTGGTCTTTCGAATTCGTCGTTGACGAAATTATCACACGTGTGACTCTAAAACAGTCCTGACACTGAAAGTGGGTCTCACAACAACACAAAACCCTCGGTCTGAGAGAGAGTCTTTTTCCTCCCCCCACACTGTCGGCGGAGATATTTTTTTAATAGTTTGGCTTTAAAATAAGAGAGATAGGTACTTTGGATTTAGATTTATGAAATTTGTTTATTTATATTATATGCGATTTGAAAAATATTATAAAATTTGCTTAGCTGTTATATCTGTACATTGGCTTACAAAACAGAGGCATACAAATCTTCTTACATCTTCTTCTAGTTTCATTACCTTTGTTTTTCGTAGTTTCTCTTCACCTTCCATATGACTCCAAAAACCAATGTCTTCTCTTTTCCCAATAAAAATCCATTTTTAAATTTTTTCTAGATTTATTTATTGATTATATATCACTCGTTTTTAATTGTATTTGTACATGTTTTACCCCGTTATTATATAATTTTACATACTCTAGTTTCTATTATTGGGTTAAGGTAAAAAATGACATAGTTATATACATATATATATATATTAATTAAAAAAATGATATATAATAAATCCCACGTTCGATTGATGAATATATAAGATTATCTCAGGTTTATGTTAGTTCCGGTAAAGCAAGGATTCAGTTTAATTTTTTTTTTAAAGAACAAGATTACAATATATAAAGGTTTACCAGATTTTATATATTTGTTTATTTACCAACTTGTTAAAAAAATAAGTTTATATACAGAAGGAACCAGATTTAAATCTGGAACATTTATATCTTAACATGCATATTACGATTCAAAATCAAAACCTGAACTACTACTACTGTACTTGCACGAACTGTATTTAATTTTAAAATATAATATATTTTGTAACTACCTACAATTAAATAAAAAAATTAAATATAGAGAAAGAAGGAGGAAGGTACCCTACATTTGAAGAGTATATAACATAACCCTCAGAAGCCCTCCCTTTCATTTCAAATTCATTTCACCACACAAAACACATCCCAAAAAGAAAAATTAATAGAGAAATAACTAAACGACAAATAAAAATCCTTCCTTTTTTTTAAAAAAAAAAGTTTTTGCCTTCTTGAACAAAAACCCTCCTCCGCCTGTGTATTATTTTCCGGCGAACAATGGCGGCATCGAATGCATTGGCGATCTCTCCGAGAAAGCTCCGGTCGGATTTATACTCTTATTCTTACCAAGACGATTCAGACACGCCTTTGGTTATCTCTGTTCTGTCTTCTCTGATCGAACGAAGTCTTGCTCGAAATGAGAGAATCTCCCGAAGTTGCAGATGGGCTTCGAGAGACGGCAAGACACGTGTCTTCGATTGCCGTGAAGTCCCTGACATGTCGATTCAATCTTACCTGGAGAGGATTTTCCGGTACACCAAAACCGGTCCTTCGGTTTACGTCGTTGCTTATGCTTACATCGATCGGTTCTGTCAAACCAATCCAGATTTCAGGATCAGTCCCAGGAATGTCCATCGCCTTCTCATCACTACCATCATGGTCGCTTCCAAATACGTCGAAGATATGTAAGCATCTGTATATATATATATATATCCAAATTTCACCAAATCATAAAAAAAAAAAGTTCAAACATCTGTTAAGCTCCGATCTAATGATGGGTTTGATTGGAACAGGAATTACAGAAACTCATACTTCGCGAAGGTAGGAGGATTGGAGACAGAGGATTTGAACAGATTGGAAATGGAGTTTCTGTTCATGATGGGATTCAAATTGCATGTGAATGTGAGTGTGTTCGAGAGTTACTGTTGTCATTTAGAGAGAGAAGTGAGCATCGGAGGAGGGTATCAGATCGAAAGGGCATTACGATGTGCCGAAGAGATCAAATCCCGACAAATCATTCAACATCCTAAACACAATCACTTTGCTCGAATCTTGTTGTAGACAGAGACGTAATCCTGAGTTTTTACTTCTTTAGTTCGTCGTTTTCTGTTTGCTTGTTTGACTTTTTGACTACCCTGTCGGTAGAGGTTTTGTTTTTTTATTATAATAATAATAATAATAATGTAAATGTACATACTGAGAATATATATACACAAGAAGTGATGTAAGTATGAGTCGCTGTATAAGCAAAAAATTGCAAGCTTCCAGATATATAACATTTATTACTGAATACATTATTGGAGGGTCTATTGATAAATTAAAGAAGCCAACTTTGAGCTTAAAGACAAAACGTAGTGAATATATATAGTTTTAACTCCATCATTCAATCAGGGCCAAATTATTAAATATTGTACACCTCATAATGTAACTATTCAATTTAATACTTTGCATTTCATTCTATATATATATGTATGTATATATATGAAGTTTCCTTGGTTTGACATCTACAAATTTATTACTTGGAGCACTACTCAGAAAAAAATCGTAGAGATGTTTTTTTCCATACCATCTTTTCCATTAGAAGATAAGGTAGATTTTTTTTTTACTAATTTTAACCATCAATTTAATACCTCGACTGGCTTTAGAAAATAGATAATATATTGATAAAATAAAAATGAAAAAAACTACCTTTATCTTATGATCGTATTATGTACATGAACATGGTAATGAACAAACATATAGGATAAGCTACATAAGTTATAAGACATAATAGGGAAAAACAAAAAAAAAAAGATTTTTTGATGATCATCATTAAATAATGGTGATTAATGGACAAACATATTTTTTACAAATTTAGAAGTCTTAATGTTTATTACGAAAATATTTTAAAACACATAATTAGAAACAAATTAAGGAGGAAACTTAGCAGCTCTTTTTTTATTATATAATTCCGAAATAATTAGAGGTTTAAAATTATTTAGAATCTATGTCTAACTATTTTAATACATATTGCCAATTCTCTATCTCCATCCATATCATTCTATATTTTTCAGCTTTTTTTCTCGGCGTACTTTGACTATTTTAAAAATATTTGAGTGGGAGGAACAATAATTAATCAAACAACTTGTTCTAATAAATTACAAAGTGTTCCCAACCTAAAAGCGTAGTAAGATTATTTATTGGGTTTAATATTTGATTAATTAAAGCATTGGCCTTTAGCTACCGTGGTCCATATATATGATTTCAGATACAAACATGTATTACCACGTGCAAATCGATCTGACATTACCCGTTAAATTGTTTTCATTGTGACTATTTGATTTTTAAAAAGCTGGCTAATTTCACAAAATCGAAGTAAAAAATTGGCAATAAAATAAAACGAAATAGTTCCCATCTATTTGTTTGATTGCCGTATTTAATCTTTTTCATTAATATTGTTGCGTATACGCAAAAATAATGAATTTGGTGACAACAGATGATAAAGAAACAATTAATTACAATGCGGCATTGACAATATGATAATTTAGACCAACATATGCAAATATTAAAAAAGGGCATTCTAAATAATTAACTGAAATATATATGTTAGGATTCGCGTGTTTATTTCATGTCCAATAATTGCCTAACCGGTGACTTACAAACATACATACCAAGAGCTTTATCTTTATTTAAAATTATCCTCCTAAACCGCATTATAATTCAAATAGACCAAAATTTTTAATAATTAGTATATCGTAGACGATGATTAATTGAATATTTCCTATCTTTTGGATGTGAACAGCTAATATCATCATTCCCATTGTTCATTTGACTTCATTATAATTAAAACAGGTATACTGTTGCATATATGTATATATTTATACGATCATATCGAATGTCCTACAATACAAATAATCACAAATTTCGACAAAAATTACATTTTTTTATAATAATGCAACCAGATATCAATCATTAGACCTAATCCTTTGCACCAAATAATTAAAGTAATATTAGGATTGATGTGTTGATATGATGTCCAATAATTGTTTCACAAATTGTCTACAAAGATATACGTGAACCGTCCCTTAGCTCCTTTTTAAAATATAGTTGCCTTTTTAGAATTAATCGATACCCATATATTTAATATATATACACATTTATAAATTCCAAGGACATTCTTTCATAAAGAGTCTATTCTATATCAATTATTTTATGTTCTCAAACCGGTAATCCATAATTAATAGTCATAAATTTCAGAATAATTTTGAAAATTGTTTATACTGGGTTTTATATTGGGCCAGGAACTTTTTATTTTATTTTAACATATATTAAATTAATTGCGGGGTGAAATTAGGTTGCCAGATGGGCCCGTAACTGAAAGCCCATAACAATGGGCCTTAACGAATAGGCCCGCGGCCTGTAATCAAGCCACACTCGCCGTCGACAGAACCTGCCTGAAGAGACCACCGTTTCCTGCATGTCGCCGTTGAATCTTTACCTGAAACCACCGTTTCCTGCATGTCTCCGGCGAAAATTTACCTGAAAACACCGTTTCCTGCATGTCTCCGGCGAGCATTTACCTGAAACCACCGCCTCCCCTTGACGCGCCTCTGAATCCTCTTGCTAAGGTTTAAATTTCAACTTGTCTTTTTCAATTTTGATTTCGAATCTTGATAAAATATGCGACTACATTTTGAATCAACTTCTCGTTCCTTTATTAATCATAAAATATTTTCTTATATATTATCCAATATCGTACGGAAAAGGAAATATAATATCGCAGAATATTATACAATCTTCGAAAATATTTCGGTATTAAATAAGATATCAAATAATGTCTAGAATATCTCGTAGAATATCATCACAATAATCCGTGTGATCTCAGAGAATATTCTCGTATCAATCACACGAATTATATCCGTTATACCCTCCCTCAAGTTGGAGGCGTGCAAATTGTGGACGCCCAACTTGGAAGAAAAACGCTCATGGGTCGGTACACCAAAGGGCGTCGGGTTCGGTACGCCATAGAGCGTCGGGTTAAATACACCATAGGGCGTCGGGTTCAATACGCCATAGGGCGTCGGGTTCAATACGCCATAGGGCGTCGGGTTCAATACGCCATAGGGCGTCGGGGGTCTGGGTTAGAAGAAAGAGAACAGGGGATCGGAGAATCATAGATAATAGATTCAAAAATCATTGAAACCAAGAGGAAATTTTCGTCGGATAGAAAGGAGGAAGAAAGAAAATCACAGAGAACAAGATCGAATAAATCAATTTTCATCGGTCGAGAAGAAAACAGAAGATGGATCAATTTCGAGAGGAAACAGAGGTATATTTAAAGGCGGAATCTGGGAAGATGAAGAAGAAGCAATGATCAAAAGAAGAAGAACGACCGAAGAAGAAGAGTCGACTGAGAAAAAGAAGAATCGACCGAGAATCTAGCGTGAAGAAGAAGAAGGATCTAGGAGAAGAAGAAAGAGACTAACGTAGAATAAGAACCAAGGAGGTGAGAAAAAAGAAGGAGCGGAAAAGAATCGTCCGAGGAGAAATAATTTTTTTTAGGTTAGAAACTCTAATACCATGATAAAGTATGCGACTACATTTTGAATCAAATTCTCGTTCCTTTATTAATCATAAAATATTTTCTTATATAATATCCAATATCGTACGGAAAAGGAAATATAATATCGCAGAATATTATACAATCTTCGAAAATATTTCGGTATTAAATAAGATATCAGATAATGTCTAGAATATCTCGTAGAAAATCATCACAATAATCCGTGTGATCTTAGAGAATATTCTCGTATCAATCACACGGATTATATCCGTTATAAATCTTATTATAAATTTTAAATTAAATTAATAATACAACAAAGGTAAATTTGATAAATTTCCGTCAACGATTTATGCAGCCATAATTGAAAAAAAAATAAATCTAAGACTAAACATCACATAATTAAACTTTTTCGTCGTGAAAAATATGTTTAGTGAGTATTGTAAACATCATGAACCCGATTAACGCCAAGTATTACGTGCGGATTTCCTTTTACCAAAACCCATCTCACGTGGGTTAATAATATTATATAATATCTTG
>CM071861.1:37977074-38026220 GCA_036759665.1 Gynandropsis gynandra
AGATGAGAAATCGACGGTCAAGATGGGATTTCAACGGCCAATCTACCACCATTAACGGCTACATTACCGAACATATTTCGCCATCAATCATACGTAGAGACAAAAACTTTATACGATACGAGACGCTAAAGGGTACAAAATCCCCTTGATTTATGGGGTTTACTCTAACTATTCCAAACGACGACGTATTTGTGGGCCTAACCGTTAACCGTCATGTCGGCCCTTTGCTCTCTGAAAAACAATTCAAATTCTATGTGAAGACGACGAAAGGCCAAGGTTTGGCTTGGATTTATTCATGGTTATTGCTTAAAATACATTGGGAATATATATATATATATATATATACACACACAAAAAGAAAAAAGGGTGGGATAAAATTCGTTATCCAAGATTCACGTGATAATTTATCTCATTTGATTTCTTTCATCTTGTGATTGTGGTTCAACAAGGGTTCGAATAAAAAAAGGGAAGATAAAAGATTACCATGAATAAATTATGAAATTGTTTTAAATTTTCAGAATAATAATAAAATAATTAACCATTGCGTATTGCAAGTGTGTTGACCATAAAGTAAAAAAAGACACGTGGATGAAAACGGTTGGTTTACCCGAAATCATCTCCCTCTATAAATACCATGAAACTAATACAAGCACTCAAAATAACGATAATTATATAGTCAACAGTATTACTATAGAAGCACTTACGTAGGTTTAAGGGTTTCAGTTGCCATGGCTGTTTTTGACTTAACCACGAGGATCATTGTTTTGCTTGTGTTATGTCTGCTCATAAACATGTCTCACTGCTTCAACCCTAAGAAACTCAATGTCTCCGACTGGTCTCCGGCTGGTGCTACGTGGTACGGAAGCCCCACTGGCGCCGGTTCCGACGGTACGTACATATTGTATATATATACAACTCTTTACGTACATACACTAATTACTGGTAATGGTGAATGTTTAAGGCGGAGCATGTGGTTATGGAAGCTCTGTGGCACAACCTCCATTTTCTGCGATGGTTTCAGCCGGAGGTCCTTCGTTATTCAAGTCTGGCAGAGGATGTGGAGCATGTTATCAGGTTCGAATAATTAATGTACATGTATTATACAAAAATTTAAAGGATTTATGTAACTGATATTGATGATTGAACAAGCAGATAAAGTGCACGTCGAACGTTGCGTGTTCGGGGAAACCAGTGACTGTAGTTATCACCGATGAATGTCCCGGAGGACCATGCGCTTCCGATTCTGCCCATTTCGACTTAAGTGGCTCCGCCTTTGGTGCCATGGCTGTTTCCGGCCAAGATTCTCAGCTTCGCGACGTCGGTGTCCTACAGATTCTCTATAGAAAGTACGTGAGCGTATATAATAACGAGGTGAACGTATTTAAGTAGTGGTGTAATATACTGTGGTTTCTTTTGTAGAGTGGAGTGCAACTATCCGGGCAAAACGGTGACGTTTCACGTGGACGCGGGTTCGAACTCCAACTACTTCGCGACTCTGGTTGAGTACGAGGACGGAGACGGCGAACTCGGCCGAGTTGAACTCAAGCAAGCGTTAGATTCTGACACATGGCAGCCCATGAACCAATCATGGGGTGCCGTGTGGAAACTCAACGCGCCGTCGCCGTTGCGGGCACCATTGTCTCTTCGGCTTACCTCGCTTGACACCGTAGAGACCGTCGTCGCCTCCGACGTGATTCCGGCAGGTTGGCAGCCTGGTCAAACCTATAGATCCGTCGTCAATTTCCATGTCTAGTTATACATTAACTATGTATATAATAGTTATGATGTTATGTAGTAAAAATATTATTATTACGAGAATAATGTAGACGTTATTATATGTTAAGGTTAACTCGTGTTTCTGTTAATTAAAAGATACAAGTCTTATTTATTGGCTTTTGGCTTGTTCTGATTTTGTTGTTATGTGGAATTTAAATAAGTTTCGACTTTGTAGTAAATTATATATATAACGTTTCTCATTCCTTTTGTCTACATACATATAAACTTCATTTCCTATGTCCAAACTCATTAATCGATTTTTTGGTTATTCACAAGTATATTATGCCTTGATTAGCGTTGGTGATCTGATCTTAATCATGTTGAGTTAATGTGTATAAATAAAACATTGTAACATTTTCTATATTATTGAAAAAAAAAAGTTGATAAGAAATTCTGATTATTGACACATAACATGCAGTGAAACATATGAAAATTGGAGTTTAATATTGAAATAAACAGTAAATTAAGAATGAAGATTTAATCAGAGTTAAAAGGATAAATGATTTTGTAGTTAAAAGTGGTTTTATTGAACCTTTTGAATCATCACAAATTGTTTGTTGCATTTAATTTGAATTCAAAAAGTGATATACTATATATATTAATATCTTTGAGATTATAAATTATTAATTTTTTAAAAATATTTAATATCACTAAGACGTTAATAATTAATAATTTTAGAGATATTATCATATCATATCTTAATATGATAGGAACAATTAAACCAAATCCAACAAAAAAATGGATATCTATTATCAAAGATTTGAAATCCAAACATTAGTAATTTTAGGTTTGTAGTTTTTGAAAAAGGAACAAGCACAAACGTATCATGCGTATTTTGCGTGATTGAAAAATGATCAATAATTAGGATCTTTTTAGTATTTAAGGTGTTTAGATAGGGTTTGCACCCTGTTAATGGTAGTTAATTCCATGGCAAATAATGACATTCATGCTGCCAAAAATAAAAAAAATCAATCCAGAACATTAGTGAACATGCCAAAAATCAAAGATTTGAATTAGGGTTTTAATTTGGAAGCGTATCGCATATATTCCCTTTTAAACATTATTAGACTTCCTTAATGACATGCCAAATATACACATATCACAATATTGCCATCTCCAACATTGCATGCATGTTCTCAATAGCATTTACCCCATTACAACTCACTATAAATACCTCACTCGTCAAGTTTATTTATCATCAATACATCCAAATTTGATTAGCATAAAAAAAAAATTCATATAGTTGTAAGCATGGCATCATATAAGCTTCCCCTTATCTTCCTTATAATTCTCTTCGCAATTTCTTTGAAGTCATGCTACTGCATTAACATCACCGTAGATGCCAACACCTTCAGCCCCGCCGCCGTCACTTGGTACGGTGCTGCCAACGGCGCCGGAAGCACCGGTAATCATATATTACAACGATATATATTGTGACCCATAAATTTAATTCAAATATTTTGTTCGAAATGAGTTTTATTTAATCAAATAACCATTATGTCTTTCGTATGTTGTATGAATACAGGAGGGGCTTGTGGATATGGAGATGCCGTGGCCAATCCGCCGTTCAGTGCGATGATTTCAGCCGGAGGCCCTTCATTGTACAAGAACGGAAAAGGGTGTGGGGCTTGTTATCAGGTTGATCCATATATATATATATCCATATATTTGCATGTTGAGTTTATGAATACATTTTAAAGAATGTAATGTTGATGATGTCATGTTATTAGATTGTATGCAAGACGCACCCAGCATGTTCGGGAAGGCCAATCACGGTGGTTATAACGGACGAGTGCCCGGGCGGACCATGCGCTTCCGATTCCGTTCACTTCGATCTCAGTGGCACATCCATTTATATATATATATATATATATATATATTACGAGATGTTATTCCACATTAAATATATTGATATATTTAATATTAGACCACGGTTAATTTTTTTAACTACAAACCCTTATATACCAAATAAATTATATATATATATTGGTTTTCCACTATTTATTTTCGAAGATTTAACAAAATGCACGTTTGTTTGCATTAATGATATAATCCATGTGATTGATAAATGATATTTAAAATATTATCTGATATTTTATTGAATATCGAAATAAATTTGATATATTATATAATATTATACGGAAAATAAAATATAATATAGTATAATATTCATAAAATCTTGAAAAATATTTTGATATTTAATAGGATATGAGATAATATTCAAAATATCTCGTAAAATATTATCAAAATAATCCGTGTGATCTTTGAAAATATTTTCATGTCAATCATTAATAGTTTGATATAACCTCATGAAGTTAACAATACGTGTGAGTATATACGCAGCACACCTTGTGTCTACAAGGGGACTAACATTGCCTTCCGAATCGACGCTGGAGCTAATCCATTCTACATGGCGTTCCTCGTGGAGTACGAAAACGGCGATGGGAACTTGGCGTCCGTTGAGATACAACCGGCCGGCGGCAGCTTTATGTCTATGCAACAGATGAGATCCGCCGTGTGGAAGCTCAACTCTGGCGGAGCTTTGAGAGGTCCTTTCAACATCCGTTTAACTTCCGGCGAATCCCGCAAGGTCGTAGTAGCTCAGGCCGTTATTCCGGCGAACTGGAAGGCCGGGGACACCTACCGTTCCGCTGTTAACTTCTAATGGGTTTTTAGTACATCGTAGTTAGTTTTCTTGGCCGTATTGAAAGATACATTTTGTATTGTATAACAATAAATAAAGATATGATGCGATTGAAAATGGGCTAAAATAATGTGGGCTAGGCCCAACTAAGATACTTATAAGGGCTTTACAAAATTAAAGCCCATCATGATGGAAAGCCCAATATGAGAGGGGGTAATTCGGCCATTAAACAAATATATTCAACTTATATGGGCTAGGCCCAAAATGGCCAGAAAAATTCAATGCATATTCCGAAGTAAAAGGGCTCCGAGAAATGGAATTGAAAGTTGATTTAACAATAATTAAAACCATAATATCAGCAATTCGTTCGTAACTAATTGACCTTAAACTATTTTTCTTTGTTTTGGGGGACTAAGCTTCTTAATCAACGAAGAATTAGGAAAAAATGTGATGTGAATAGAAGGGTCTAGAAGAAGATGCGTAAATGACGGAGGAAGTGGTCACTAAGTTAGGCTAAAATGATATTAAAAAACAAATATTACGTGGTAATTAGTAAATGGTAAACCGCCCAACTCTCGACCCTCCAAATCCACTGCCATATTCTTATTAAATTATGTTAAATTATTTATTATTATTATTAATATATTTGACCGTGTATGTTACCAGATTATGGACCAATGGCACAAAAGAAATATCGGTATCGAGAAAATGAATGGCCAAGCTCTTCGAGAAAAGCGAAAGAATTGAAGGATATCACGTGAATGGGTCGTCGTGAGATGGATCTGATCATATGATGGTATCAATTCTGGTGGGTCCGAAAATGGGCTTACACTGTATTCTTTTACAGATCGAGACATATATATATATATATTTACTTATACATACATACATGTATGTATATTGATATTTGTAGACAAAATACTACCTAGTTGGATAATTATGAACCATGTTTATGTCTCCATTTTCTCATTTTCTTTTTTGGTTTTTAAGCTAAAGCACCTATCACACAACAAATAAGTTGGAAAAAGTCAAAAAAAGGAATTACCATATTAACATAATGATTGGCATTAATAATCAATTTTTACTTAGCTAATATATAATTCGGTAAAAACTCACAATTACCTATCAATTTGGTTGACCACAATAAAGAAGTGAAACTAACATAGAAGTTTCAAGTTTGAGGCCAAGCAAACCATTATTATTTCACTGAGTAATGAGAGACGAAAATTAACCGATAAAGTCAAAGTAAATAAGAAAACGGGGGAACAAATTAATTGATTATTGAAATTGAACCGTATTTAATAATATTAATTATCTTCTCATGAAATTCCAACTACATAAAAGATTAGAGAAGAGAAGTGATAAGTAATGTTTAATTTGATAATTAAAACCATAATGCATTTATTATTAGTGTTGAACTAATTTAGATTAGAATTAATCTTAGTAATTTGGTCGTCCTTTTCTCGCCGGCTTACTTGCTAATGAATGATACCATCTCTGACAGTTGGCGATGCCCAAAAGAGGAGAGTGGGACGCAGAATCTCCGTTTTTTCTTTTTTTTTTTTGAAACAAATTATATAATTATTTTACAGCGAGGGATAGAGTTACTGTTGGGTGAGGGATGTTTGTAAACGTACTACGTGGCTGTCACGTACTCCAACTTAACAGTCGCGGCATGATAACTCTCTCTCTCTATCTCGCCTTGCCGAAACGACAACGTTTGGTCTTCTTCGTCGTTACAACAAAACCCGGTTCGGGCAGTTATAGTTTTGTCAAGATTAAAGAGTTGCAAACCAAGCATCGGAGGATTAAGTGAAATACCGGAAATAACCCCGAAGAGAGCGCGGGTAATTATATATTTATGGAGAGCAAGCAAAGCGGCGAAAATAGGAGGTGGAGACGCGTTGCGTCTGGTATTTCGGGTAGAAAACAGAAGAAGGGCTATTTTTAAGCTGATCAGGGGGAAGGGTATTTTGGGGAATGAATAAAAAGGGTATTTGCAGAAACGGGCAAGTCTCGCATGTTACATTGTCGCTTCTTCACCCTTCATGCATACGCCTTAATTAGGTTTCTTTTTAAGAATAAATATTACTGTTCCTTTTTTCCGTTTTCCAGAACTAATTAAATAGTTTTCTCACATTTATATATAGTGAGTGAGAGATGAGATCAAAGATTTGTATTAAGTAAATCTTAGTTTAGCTTCCTTTTTTTTATTTTTATTTTTTTTTCCTGCGTGTTGTGTACAAAATTAGCTCTTTGGTGGAGATGAATGCTTGTAACCTACTCTCCTTGTAGTTTCTACTTCTTTCTTTTTTATCTCTTTTTTTTTTTTTGCTTCTTTTAAAGATACCCAAAGCTCTCTACTTTTTTCTCTTTCTCCTCTGTTTTTGCTCTGTTTTAGGGTTTGAAGATGGAGAGGTACAAGTGCAGGCTGTGTTTCAAGAGCTTCCTCAATGGAAGAGCTTTGGGTGGTCACATGAGATCTCACATGTTGAGTCTTTCTGCAAAACGAGACCGATACGATCTCGGGGAAGATGAAGAGGAGGAACGACCGAGTCCACTCAGTGACGAAACCGAGTCGGGTGAGTTGCTTCCGTCTTCATCTTCCTCTTCTTCCGAAGAAGAAGACGAAGACGATGATGATGATGGAAATGTCGGAGAGTTTTATGGGTTACGAGAGAATCCCAAGAGGAGTATTCGGATAGCTGATCCGGAGTTTGCTTTCGCCGTCGTTGATCCTGGTTCCGTTCTTCTTCAAGACGGTGAAAGCGAAACCGAGTCGTCCAGGATTAACCCCACTCGGAGACGATCCAAACGGACCCGGAAACTCGGGGGTTTAGATGTTGACCAGGGCCATGAACTGGACAACGTTAAGAAGCTAAAGACGAGCCAAGTCGGTGTTAGGACTATGCCAGAACCTCTCAGCTCGGCTTCCGACACAACGACGGAGGAAGATCTCGCCTTTTGTCTGATGATGTTGTCGAGGGACAAGTGGAAGCAGAAGAGCAAGTCGAAAGAAGTAGAGGAGGACGAGGAGAATGATCATGGAGAAGAAGAGAATGACACGGATGAATCAGAAGGATACAAATCAAGCAAGAACAGAGGAAGAGGGAAATACAAGTGCGAGACATGCGACAAAGTGTTCAAATCGTATCAAGCATTAGGGGGACACAGGGCAAGTCACAAGAAGAACAAGGTGTGCAGAACAGAACAGCAGCGACGTGGAACAGAGTACGATGTTGGAAATGTGGTCGGAGAGAAGAAAATCCATGAATGTCCGATCTGTTTTAGGGTTTTTTCTTCGGGACAAGCTTTGGGAGGTCATAAAAGATCTCATGGAATTATAAGTTTGGCTCAAAGTCAAGTTCTTCGAATCCATAAAGAATCTAAAGTGATGAAAGAGAGGTTCATTGATCTTAATCTTCCTGCACCCATTGAAGATGATGAAACCAGCCAAGCCGAAGCCTCTGTTGTGTTCGATGAATGCTGAAAAGGTAACAGACTTTGCGTAATTCGGGTTGTCAAAGTTTTTTTTTTTAATTTTAAATTTTAATTTTTTGGGTCGGAGTCGAAATTTTATGTTTTATTTAAATGCAAGAAGGCTGCTTTTTTACATGTTCTAACGCCATAGCTTTTCGTATTCTCCTCACGTCGTGGTGAGCCTAACTCACGTCTACTGCTTCCAAAAGGCATCAAAATAAATCATCATAATAAAAATAAACCAATAATTATCTCACTACTTAAATTAGTCTAAACTAAAGTACGAATTTGTGGTAATTATAATAAAGTTTAAGCTGATTTCCTATCTTTTTGAAATTTGGATCTATTAATAATAAATTTGTGGTGATCTACCACCAACTTATAGTTATGCTGCACGTAAAAGAAATATACAGAAAGAAAGTGTAAAAATACTGAAATTATAAGTGATATAATATAATGTAAAATTCAGAAATGTACATTAGACAATAATTGTTTGAAATAATAAAATGGTCTAAAAATCTACATGTGCTGCAAAAGAAAAGGAAATAAGAAAAGGAAATAAGAAGATGTCATATTTGAGGCTCTAAGTGGTATGAGAAATATTCCACTCTTCTAAGTCTTTTTGTGTATATATATATATATATATATATAAACTTACGATTATATGCATCTTTTCTGTCTGAATCTGTGGAAACTGTGAACCTATTTGATGGGATGTCTTCACTTGTCACAGCCATTGGTACGAGATCCTGAGACTGACACAAACTTCAAATATTCGTCTCTCTAACACACCCACAAATAATAATTAATATTATTATTATTATTATTAATTTTATTATTCTATATGTGTGTATATATATATATATTGTCCTCTGGCTCGAAACCCCAACTTTTTTTTAACCCGCAGCCAAAATGTCTTTTTTTATGTAATTATTTTACGAAATAAGAATAACCCATTAAAACAATTGAAATGTAAAAACTATAAGCTAAAAATAGTTTTTTTTAATTGGGGATTTAGGTTCAAGTTTGCCTAAAAATGGTTGTAACACTGTAAAACCAGCTTTGTGGTTTGTCATTTTTATTATCCTTTTTAACTTTTGTGTTTTCTATGGAAAGAACTGTCGATTTGGACTCTGTTGACTTATCACAAACTGTGTATATTATCCGTTATAATTAGATATAATAAATGGTAAATGAAGAATCATTTAATATTATGAATAGAGATGAGATTTTAATTGGTTAACTTTTTTGTTTGACATTATTAAAAGCAAAACGAGACAAACACCGATGGTGTGTGGTTTAACAAAGAAGCAAAAGATGTTTGGTTAGGCGTGACAAAAGTGCCTCTCTGACTCGACGCACCATTTCTTAGAGATATATATATCCATTAAATATCTTTATAAATTTACATTTTTTTTCCATTAAATTACATTCAGTCTCACTATATTAACCAACTTCAAACCTACATACACACGTATATATTGTCAATTTTAATATAAGAATATATGGAAAACAATATTTTTTATTTAACGGGCATGTAATATATATAAGCATTTTTAAATCTCAATGTATATTTAATGACGTATCTGACCAATTGATTTGCATACACCATTTGTTATATGTATATTAGTAAAACGTAAAAACGCATTTATGATAAAGGATGTTACACATATACACGAAACCGTTAAAATTTATATTGTCAAGGTAAGGATAAGAATAATTAACAGTGGTGATATAATTAATTAAGTAAAGTAATTAAGGAGAAGGACAAAAGGGTTACTGTGAGAAGCATGCGAGAGTAAAGAGGAGGCCGTGTCAGTCTAAGCGACAGTCGTCGAACCATAATAATGAGTTAGTGTGTAGACTGGCATGCATTTTGAATGATCCAAATTCTGACCTCCTACGTGAAACCGTATCTCACGGAACACATTAGTTTTATACGTACGTGGTATTTTAACAGTATATTCATATATATATATATATATATATATGAATATTGGTCATGCATGTATTACACTGCAACGTCCAAATTCAACACTCCAACAAGTCGTGTCGGTCTTTTTAGTTGAATCTTCAAATTACTTTACCGACGACAATTCTATCACAACAACACTACAAAAAAAAAATGGCTCAGTCTGCAATTTTGAAATTCAATTATGATGTTTGCGTGCAGCTTAAGGAGTGGTTCGATGTTCAATTGGTGGTGGAATATATGTCAATGAACAAAAGTAACAAACAATCCGAATAATTGATTGTATTTACCAAATCACTACTAGAAAATTCAAGATTAGGGACGGAATTTGGGGACTGACGATTCCGTCCCTAAATTTAGGAACGGATTATACACGGATTAGGGACGAAAATACTATTTGGAGACCGACACGTCATCCGTCTCCAAATTTGGAGACCGACACGTCATCCGTCTCCAAATTTGGAGACGGACACGTCATTCGTCTCCAAATTTGGAGACGGACACGTCATCCGTTTCCAAATTTGGAGACGGCAGAAACCGTTTTAGGGACGGCAGAAACCCCAATTCTGTGTTATTCTTAATAACCGGACCTTTAGACATCCTTCATTTACTCACAAACTTTCTCCCAGACATCCACCACGTCCTCCTCTTCACCTGATCCGTCCACCCGCAAGTTTCCGATGGCTTTCGAGCTGCTGCTTCCGCCAAGTCCGGTCACCGTTTCACGAGCCGAGTAGCGATTGGTGTTAGACAATCGGTAGACTTTGAAACCCTAAGTTAAGAGAAAATCTCAATGTTATTCTTAATAACCGGACCTTTAGACATCCTTCATTTACTCACAAACTTTCTCCCAGACATCCACCACGTCCTCCTCTTCACCTGATCCGTCCACCCGCAAGTTTCCGATGTCTTTCGAGCTGCTGCTTCCGCCAAGTTCGGTCACCGTTTCACGAGCCGAGTAGCGATTGGTGTTAGACAATCGGTAGACTTTGAAACCCTAAGTTAAGAGCAAATCTCAACGTAATGTTTGAAAATTGGAAGGGGGAAATCGGAAATTCGAAAATTGGAAGAAAAAATTCGAAACGAGAGAAGGACGTGGGGAAGGGGAAGCATGGCGGCAACATCAATGGCGAAATCGGTCTTCAAATACCTCATGGCGATCTCGTGGGAGTCCATGACGAGTTCACCGCGACCGAATACCCTAGAACTGGGGGCGACGAAGGCTCTACGGAACTTCATTAGGATGTGGAGGAGGTGGAAGAGATCGGCGACGGTACGGAAGAAGGTGACGAGGACGGCGAATCCGGTGTCTGCAGCGATCGCAAGCAGGTCCACCGATGTAAGGGACGTAGAAGTAGAGAGGGTCGATCACTACAAAAAAACAGGCCATTTCCAACGGACATATCCGTTGGAAATGGCCAAAAATCCGTTGGGAAAGGCCTTTTGCAACGGACTGCAACGGATTCCAGTCCGTTGAGAATACCGCGTTAGAAATTCGGATCCGTCGCAATTCGCAACGGAAGGGCAACGGATATTTTCCGTTGCAAAATGGTGACGGATGTTGCAACGGAAAAATCCGTTGCAAACTTGGGTACTACCGCTGGTCGTCCCTAATCCGTCCCTAAACCTGTTTAGGGACGGATTAGGGACTAATTTTTCAGTCCCTAAAACCTGATTTTTTTGTAGTGAATGCCTAGATGGTTTCTCTCAACATTCTAGATTTTTGTTTATGTTTGTGAAATATGAGTTTGGGTCTAATTAATCCCAAAAGTTAATTCAAGAGCTTATGATTGTCCAATACCATATATGATATATATATGAGACCAAAGTTCATGTCTTTAGTCGATGCAGGACAATACATCACAACACTCCCTTCACACCTAAGTTCGGTCCTCGAGTGTGAACACAAATTCGAGTGTCCAACATTAGTATACTCAAATCACGATGAACCTGATTCTGATATCATGTCAAATATAAACTTGAATCTAACTAATCCCAAAATCTAACCCAAAAGTTTAGGGTTGTCCAACACCAATATATATCTGAGACCAATGTTTATGTCTTTAGCCGATATGAGACAATACATCACAACAATGTTTTTATTATACATTTAGCAGCGTTTCTTTGCGATCTACTTGCTCCATCGTATAAAGGTCACCAATCCAATGTGAAGATTATATTGGTAAAATTGCTACGCTGTTCCACATTGGTTAAGACATAAACTATAAAATTTATATATAATATTAGACAAACTTCAATTTTTGATATAACGTTTGAGATTAGTTAGATCTAAACTCATATTTGATATGGTATCAGAACCGAGATCGTCTTTATTTGAATGTTTCTGTTAATGCAATATTTTAGGAGCACATAATATATTTTGAAAATCAGGTTGTTGAGAAACGTAAGAAGCAGAAAGTTTCAAGAGAAGAATGAGGAGAAGATAAAAGAGTCAAAGAGAAGAATAAGGAGAAAAATTGGAGTATATAGAGGATCAAAAGAAGTCAAGATATGAGAAAAACAAGGAAGGGTGTGCAGCTGGAAAACCGGTGGTTGATCTGGACACACGTGAAGAATTGATAAGATAACTTGATATAAAAAGATAGTTAACTTATTAGAGTGAGATATCGAAGAAGTACGGCAGACTACGTGAGTGCAGATCACATAGTTGCAAGTGTACTTAGAGTGAGAAATGGAGAGAAACAATTAGCGTTTATTTACATCTAACTCAGGGAGAGTTATCTACGGAAATCTTTAGTGCATTGTAAAGAAAGACGAGTGTACTTAAAAGATTGATTCGTAAATAAAGCTGGTATTGTTTGATATATTCGGTCCTATTGATTCCGGTTATTGATTAACGTTGTCGTTTTACTGTTTTCAATTGGTATCAGAGCTCGTCACCGAAGCTATATCTATTGTTTGGTGTGAGATCCTTAAAGACAACAATGGAAATTCCAAGAGAAGGTAACAAAGTTGATGAGATAGAGATTGAAGAAGAAGATGAAGTAGATGTGGAGACTATCTACAATGAGTGACTAAAAATGAGCAAATTAAACATTCAACTGGTCAAGACTAATGAGAAACTAGAAGCTCAAATTCGAGGAATGAAGCAGAAAGTAGCGATGAAGGAAGAAGAAGTGTGTTTTGTCAAAAGCCAACTTGAGAAAACAAATAAGCAATTAAAAATGCTTTCAAATGGTACTGACAAACTTGATCATTTGATCTCTTTAGGAAAACGAAAAGGAGATAACTCTGGAATTGGTTATACGGGAAATAAAGGAACGATTAATAGAAAATTTGTTTCTGGAGGCAGATTGGTAGAGTCTTTTTCAACGATACAAGAAAAACAGAAACAGAGTTATTCTGGAGGACAAGTTCGATTTCAGTATCAGAATAAATATAAAGTTAGGTGCTATTTTTGTGGAATAAGAGGACACAAACATATCACATGCAACAAAAAAATCA
The DNA here is from genome assembly GCA_036759665.1 of Gynandropsis gynandra. Taxonomy (NCBI): domain Eukaryota; kingdom Viridiplantae; phylum Streptophyta; class Magnoliopsida; order Brassicales; family Cleomaceae; genus Gynandropsis; species Gynandropsis gynandra. The sequence continues at coordinate 37,990,412 of CM071861.1, forward strand.
GGTTTGATTCAGGTAAGTATGTTCTTCTAAAAATAAAACAGATTTGGATAAGAAAAAGTGATCTTCAATGCAAAGTCGTTCATATTCCAACTCAAAATGAGAAATCTCACACTTGGTACTTTGATAGTGATGTTCTAAACAAGTGACACGGAATAAAGAGCTTCTATCAAATTTTAGTGAGAGAGTGAATGCTGGAAGTGTTACATTTGGTGATGGAAACAAATGGAAAATCAATGGACAAGGAGATCTACAAATTACTGGACAATCTATGTTAAATAACGTTCATTATGTGAAGGGCTTGACTGCTAATTTGATTAGCATTAGTCAATTGTGTGACAGCAGTTATAAAGTATAATTTAAACCAAATGAATGTTGTTTCATGAATTCTTACGAAAAGTGTACTCTTTCAGGTATGCGACCATCAAATAATTGCTATGTGTGGAGAGATTGAACAAAGGAGTTTTGAAAGTGTCGAAAGATTATCAAATCTTGCTAAAATTTGCAGATTCGAATTAGGTTTGATGTATTCCTAAACTAAATCTTGATAATCTTAATATTTGTCTATCGATCGTCAACTAAATGAAACATTCACAAAAACCCTCGATTTGGATCATGTTTATTAGTCCTGACTCTTTGAACTGATTTGAGATAAAATTAGGACTATGTATGTAAGAAAGTGAGAATGATTTTTTGGAGCTAATGATCTGGTTATTGTACTTGGTTTATCAAGGTCACTTAAGCTTTAATGAAGTACACATATGCTAGCAAACTTGTCATTTCTTTGAGATTCAATGTTTGGCGTAAAAAAAGGGTTTGGTTCTCTTACTTCTCTAATGACTCGATGGTTCATAAAAGGATTATAATTCTAAAAAGAGTTTGTTATGAGTATTTTGCTCGGGTCTAAGTTGGGAGATATTCAGCTTCAGTTATAACGTCTTATGATACAATACTAAGTTAAGCTTAAATACTCCTCTATGTTTACATAAGAGTACACCTAAAAAGGTAATCAAGTAGCTTGTTATATGAACAAAAGGATATCTCAACAACGTCCTATAAGCAGAGAAAATAGAAAAGAAAAGGAAAAGATAAAGAAAAGAAAAGGAAGAGAAAAGAAGAGAAAAAGAATGATAAAAAATTAGCTCATAAGTGTACTAGAGATTGCTCAGTGTATCTCGTGATAGGTTAAGTACACTTTAACGGAAAAGGTAACTCTAAAACTTATTCTTGTTTCTCTTATGTATTTGCCCTTGATTTATTAAATGTGGTTTAAAGAGAATCGATTGCTGAACATTTTTTTAGGGACAAAAGAAATAAAAATAAGGGAAAGATATGGAAGAACATCAAGTTGTAGAACCTTGTGCAAGAAAAATAATTGATCGATATTTAAATTGGTTCATTTTATATATGTGACTAATCTTTATTGATTTTCAATATCTGATCAGACAATCATTGGGAGAAAATAGAGGTTCTAGCCTTTGGATATATGGTGATCAAAGTATGACGAAAAGAATGATTCAATAACCTGTGATGATTGTGCTTAATTATGATTATGTTTGACGAATGTTTTTTTGTGCTACTTTGAGTTTGAGTAATCAGAATTTCAAAGGGGTTGATTGTTGATGCAATAATTTAAGAGTATAGAATATATTTTGAAAATTAGGTTGTTGAGAAACATAAGAAATAGAAAGTTTCAAGAGAATAATGAGGAGAAGATAAAGGAGTCAAGGAGAAGAATAAGGAGAAAAAATGGAGTATAAAGAGGATCACAAGAAGTCAAGATGTGAGAAAATCAAGGAAGGGTGTGTAGCTGGAAAACCGGTGGGTTGATCTGGACACACATGAAGAATTGATAAGTTAACTTGATATAAAAGGGTAGTTAACTTATTGGAGTGAGATATCGAAGAAGTACGGCAGACTACGTGCGTGCAGATCAGAGAGTTGCAAGTGTACTTAGAGCGATACAGTGAGAAATGGAGAGAAACAATTAGCGTTTATTTACATCTAACTCAGGGGGAGTTATCTGCGGAAATCTTTAGTGCATTATAAAGAAAAACAAGTGTAGTTAAAAGATTGATTCGTATATAAAGCTGGTATTGTTTGATATATTCGGTCCTATTGATTCCAGTTATTGATTAACGTTCTCGTTCTACTGTTTTCAATTCTGATTATAACTCCCGAGGTTTGGATGTCCACATTCTAAAATTAAATTTAGGTATGGGGGAGTGTTATGTTTTGTTGTACAATATAGACTAGAATATGAACTATAAATACATATATATATATGGTAGTTAACAACTCTAAAACACTATCGCTAGAAGATCACTAGTCTTGTATGAAAATTCATTTCGATACACACTATTGCTAAAAATTTAACTCGTTATACGACAAATTGTATTGTTATATTGTCTCATATCATTTATGATATAAATCGTATATTTATATGATATTAAATAATTATAAAATTTTGATCTATTTCTCGATATTTAATTATATCTAAATTGATTTGATACGATATTAAAATTTAGTTAGTTTCAATATATATTTTCAGATATTGTATCCCAATTATGATATACACATTGGAGAACTGAATCTGAAAAGAAAATAAGTTGTTCTGTTGTATTAAAGTAGATTAATTAGTAAATACAATTATAAATTTGCGAACCCATTTGACATAAGATGGCGATGTCAATAATGGGTATTCCTGCTAATTTAAAACCACAGATGCATCTGCACTGTTTGCCTATTGAAGTCTTACGAAAGGTTATTGGGCTATTGGATGACCATATATATGTGAAAGATATATACGTATTGGCCCATATATTTAATTATATACAGATTTAAGCCTAATTCAGCTTCATGATGACACCTAATTCATTATTAACCACGACGTTATGGGTTTGCCGGTTTTACGTCAATATCACTCCGTAAACAATCCCATGCTTCTGCGTAAAGCAATTTTTCTTTCTTAGTTATATTTGTAATTATAATTATAATTATCATTTTCTTTATTCCTCAAGTAATTCTGCGTTTCAGAACGCAGGACCTGAGTTTCAGCGATACAAATGAAGAATCTAAAAACGTGATTATCAAATGCATAATTTTCGAACCGTTAAAACTTATATTTAGATATAGTTCAAGTCAATTTTAAATTTCTAAACGCACGTTTGCTAATTAGGATCGTCGAATAAATTTACTAATCAAAACGTTACTATAACAACTGTTTTGCGTTGGTCCAAGCTATTAGAATTTCGGTATTTAAATGTAATGACGATAATAACCCTGGATTTGGGTCCGACGCACCTTGAGACGGGGGGCACCGGAGACAAAACCAGACAAACATCTGTGACCCACGTTGTTTAGCGTTCTCACTCTCTCTCTTTTTCTCGATCTCGCTTCTTCTCTTTATCTTCGCCGGAGCCTGGACAAATTCCGCCGCCGGGGAACTGCTTTTTGTTTGGTACATCTTGATCGGGCTTATCTTCCGGCGGATTCATCGGGATGAGTAACGGCGAGCTTCTCTCCATCGAGCCTTTAGACCTTCAATTTCGTTGTAAGATTTTTCTTCTCTCTTCCATGTTATATCGGTTCACCGCTTCCAGATTCATCTTTCCATGACTTGTTAGTGTTTATGATTTCGTGTATTTGTGTGAAATTTGATGTAGTTGAATTGAGAAAGCAGATCTCTTGCTCTCTGTACTTGACCAACAAGACCGACAATTATGTGGCCTTCAAGGTGATAACCCAGATTGATTTCAGTTAAAATTTGTGTAATCTTCTGTTCTTCTTGGAGATTTGAATTTTTGAGGTTTATTGGTACTGTTAGGTTAAAACAACGAATCCGAAAAAGTATTGCGTTAGGCCAAACACTGGAGTTGTTCTTCCGAGGTCGACTTGTGAAGTTCTAGGTCTGTCTCTTACACTACACGGAATTAGATTGTTTTTGTGATTATCGTATAATCATATGAAGATTTCACAAATTGGGGATGACGAATTTGGTTATTGTCGGTTTATTGCTCTACCAGTGACGATGCAAGCGCAGAAGGAAGCTCCAGCCGATATGCAGTGTAAGGACAAGTTTTTGCTTCAAGGTGTGGTAGTGAATCCAGGGGTCACTGCAAAGGATATTACTCCAGAGATGGTACTTACATTTTGGGGATTGATTTTTCACATTTTGGGGGATTTTGAAGATAAACAGATCTGTTTTGTTATGAACATTGCAGTTTAGCAAAGAGGCAGGGCATCAAGTTGAGGAGACTAAGCTGAGAGTTATTTATGCCCCTCCACCTCGGCCACCATCTCCAGTTCGAGAAGGATCTGAAGAAGGTTCTTCTCCCAGAGCTTCAGTTTCAGATAATGGGAATGCTTCTGAATTCATGGTAAGTAGATCTCCAGTTTTCCCTAGTCGAAAAGGGCATCATCACTTTTGTTAAACTGTCATGTCTCTGTTTGTGGTTAATTTAGGTTCCAAGATCCAGCATTGACAGGGTTGAACCTCAAGAAAACTCATCTGAGGTACTTCTCTTATTGCTTTTCTTTTCTCTTTAATGTATAGATATGAGAGCTTCCTCCGAGTTGACCTCCATTGACATCATCGAGAACCCTTTTCTTCGTAGACTCTTGTTGAATTTGTCCTTTCATCCTCACCTTTTTGAGACTGTTTGCCTTCTTTGCTTCTAACATCCATCGTAGTCCTTGAAAGTTGAATATGGAATTCTTTCGTTTAATTCTCTATTGATGATCTCGGTAAGAATCAATTAGGTAGAACCTAATCAAAAGCTAGCTTGTAAGGAAGGATGTCTAAGGTTCCTTATGAGCCTAATTAAGCCAATGTGAGACTCCCAACAGGCTTGTGAATCATAACAGATGATGCTTACCTTGGTTACATCATCTAAGGCGTTGATGACTTATGTATAAGTGGTATTTGCAAAAGGGTATTGACGCAAATATCAAGACCTAGTTGAGTGATGCTTTGATATATGTGTTTTTCAGGCTAAGACTCTCATCACTAAGCTGACCGAGGAAAAGAATTCTGCGGTTGAACTGAACAACAAGCTTCAACGAGAACTGGTGAGAATAACTTTCACTTGTTCCGAGCAAATACTGTCTATGACTAGTAAATCTTATTCCTTTATTACCTTTTAATGAAAACACAATAAAGGGTCATTTGACATTGATAAACTCGAAATCCGATGTGCAGGAGCTGTTGAGGGGTAAAAGCAGGAGAAGTCGTGGAGGTATCTCGGTCGTGTACGTTGTCTTGGTTGGACTAATTGGGATAATCTTGGGATACCTTTTGAAGAGGACATGACTGACCTCGTGGAGTTTGTTCAGTTGTTCATGAAGATGCTTAAACATCCAGAGTTTGAATCATAATTAATCTTATGAACAATTCACTTTTGGTCCTATCTGTACTTTAGTTTGTAGAGGATTGTTTTTTCAATGTGTGAGACTCCGGAATTCAAACTCATTTGTGTTTTGATTATTTTTTTCTTTTCTTAGGGTTTAGACTTTATTACGGTTCGAATTTACCCAACCCGACACAACATACTCAAATAGCTATGTCTGGTGAATATGTATTATTCGAGTTTTAAAAAACAATAACCAAATAATAATTTAATATAAAATCGGTTTGGTTTGGTTCGATTGTATAACGGTTAGATTCGGTTGTACAATTATTCGGTTTGATTATATCAATAATAAAATGTTGTAATCAAAATAAAATTCGAACTCTGATTTGTTTGGTTATTATTCGATTATTTCGATTTTACCAATCATTTTATCATATAAAATTACAAATAAATGATATTATTATGAATATTTCATATAATTTCTTATATTTTACAAAATATAATATAATATATTATTTAAATTTGATATTTAGTTTAATTATTAATTATATTAGATAAATATTCATGTGATAAATATCATTTATCTATATATTTTTAATTATTTTATGTAACCAATGGATTTATATATTTATTCGGTTAATAATCGAATTAAACCGAATTTATTCAGTTATTTAACTTTTATATCAATCGATTATTTTATTTATATCCAAATCAAATCGAATAACTACCAATTGATTCAATTTAGTTAACCGAAAAATCCACTACTACTGTTTCAGTTATGTTACTCAGGTTGTCTCGCGATACCCTTGACCCGCTTGAAGACTCTAGTCGAAGTGGAGGTTCTACTTCAAAGTTGGTTAATTATCCAAGCGCGAGGAGAGGCGCGTGCAATATAGACGCTACGACAACAGTGTAAGAGATTCACGTTCACCGAATCTCAATTCAAAAGCCTCACCGTTCGTTCGTCTCTCTCTCCGGCTTCATGAATTTAACCAAGCGGAGCATTTAAATTCTCAGATTTTAGGTTTCAATGACGCCTTTTCTCGAAGTCTGTCGGTATAAGCCGATACCGCTCTCAGCGATTTCCCCTTGCGCATGTGCTTGCCGTTCTTCCTCAAAGAAAATCCTAATTCTTTCACAGTTCCCTGCGAATGTCAATTTGGGTACCGTCTTCGATTCTATGCCGGTGTTTTATACGCGCCAGGTTTGTGTTTCTGTCAAACGGCGGGTCATTGCTGCCGTACCCCGTGCTGAATTCAACGGGTTTGACGATGAGAATTCAAATGAGGTAACTTACGCTTTTCCGAATCTTTGTATGCGCTGTTACAATCCCTAGAGTTTCTGGTTCGATGAACATTATGATTAAGTAACAGCGAGTTGATATTGAACGAGAGAGAGAGAGAGAGAGAGAGAGAGAAATTCCATATAGATAAGTCTCTTTTAGTGAATGCTAAGAGGCAGTGGTAGATCAAACGGTCTTTGTGTTCACTCTGTTCAATTGCTTGAAACGGGTAACTATTAGGATGTTGATGGAGACCATGAATTGCAAAAGTCGGAGCATGAGCCGAAAGCAAGGCAGTTGAAGAACAGAGTCATCTTTGGCCTTGGCATTGGAATCTCAATGGGAGGTGTTGTATTGGCTGGAGGATGGGTTTTCACAGTAGCATTAGCAGCTGCTGTTTTTGTCGGATCCCGTGAATATTTTGAGCTCATTAGAAGTCAGGGAATGGCTGCAGGAATGACTCCTCCTCCCATATATCTATCCCGAATCTGCTCAGTTATCTGCGCCCTTATGCCCTTAATTACATTGTGAGACTAGTAAACATTTCAAATCTTAGTATGATCATAAATATTTATCGATTCGTGCCCTGATTTTTCTATGATGTTAGGTATTTTGGTGACGTCGATATATCAGTGACATCAGCCGCATTTGTTGTGGCAATGGCCTTGCTCTTACAGAGAGGAAACCCTCGTTTTGCTCAGCTGAGTAGTACAATGTTTGGCCTATTTTATTGTGGTTATCTCCCTTGTTTCTGGGTGAAGCTTCGTTGTGGTTTTGCTGCTCCTGCATTAAACACTGGTAAGCACTCAATTCTTTCGCTTATCTATCTCTCCATAATTCATCGAAGCAGACACTTTTAAACAGTCTTGTTTTGTAAGTTCAGTCTCGTCTGTAGATTAAGCTGTCGAGGAACCATTGAGTCAATTCGATATTTCAACGGACGCCCTTGAATGTTTATGTTTATAGGAACCGGAAGATCATGGCCTATTCTTCTTGGTGGCCAAGCTCATTGGTCAGTGGGACTCGTTGCAACTCTGATTTCAGTCAGTGGCATCATTGCCGCAGATACATTTGCTTTTCTGGGAGGCAAGGTAATTAAATTTTAATGGAAAAATCAATCTCTTCGAAGCTTAAATCTAGATTGGTCTTGCATTTGTTTATACAATATATAAGAAACCTTACATACTTAGGAATAAGCTCATTAAGTATAATGCAGGCGTATGGTAGGACGCGTCTCACGAGTGTCAGCCCAAAAAAGACATGGGAAGGAACTCTAACTGGACTGGTCGGTTGTATAGCCACGACAATGATGTTGTCTAAATCTTTTAGCTGGCCTCAATCTTTATTAAGGTATGTGGTTATTTCAATCCATCTCAGTACAATTTATGTTAATTGAATATTTATGTATTTATAAACTCGAATCGATTTCCAGCTCAATAGCATTTGGGTTTCTGAATTTCATTGGTTCTGTCTTTGGTGACCTTACCGAATCAATGATCAAACGTGATGCTGGTGTCAAGGATTCCGGCTCCCTGATCCCTGGACATGGTAATCAGCCTTGATTTCACTTATTTCATGAACAATAATAGACCGTACACTTCTTGTTATGCCCTTTCTCATTGATTCTTGAATGTAGGTGGAATACTGGACAGAGTCGATAGTTACATATTCACCGGTGCATTAGCCTATTCATTCATCAAAACTTTCCTCAATCTTTATGGAGTTTGAATATCTACACAAATCGAAAATACCCATTTAGCTCCACACAATGGCTCGCAAATTTACAGTCGCCGTCGACTAATCCGTAGGAAGGATAGATGGCTAAGTGACCGAGAGTTGTCCGGCGTTTTGGTAATATGTTTGGTTCAAAGGAGTAGTCTTGGACCGTCGGTTTATGTCGGTGCCGTTTTTGAGCGATCCACTCGTCATAAATTCTTTGTTTTGTCATTAATACTTACGTATAAATTGTTCTTTTTTAACTATTTATTGTACTTAGAATTTTACTGTTCATTACGTTTTTTTTATTTGAAAGTCGTCTAATATAAGTAACTTTTTTTATGTAAAAACTCGAATTTGAACGGTTGGATACAATTTATGTATTATATTCTTATATTGTATAATTTGTTAATAGTGATTTATTCATTTTTGTGATATTTCCAAAAAATCCTTAGGATGACAGTTTTTGTATATATATAGATGTGTATATATATATAACATTGGATAATATAAGGCCAAATGGTGGGGGTACACAAATTTCGGCAGAAAGCTGAAATGTAAAGTAGAATAAAATAAAAGAGAAACAAAAAAGCAATGAAATTGACGTAAGCTGATATTATTGGGTTGACCTCTACTATATATATTGTCACAAAATATTTTAATTCACTAGGATAAGGTTTGTAGTACACTTTTTCCCCTTAAATTATTAATACATAAAAATTTGAATTGATATTTTAGTTTTTAAAAAATATATTGCTGCCAATTTTTACATCAAATCACAAGGTTGGTAATTTTTGTCTAAAATTATTACTCGTGGTCTTGATTTTCTTAAAAAAAACGAGAAATATGATAATCATATTTAACTTAATCATAACATAATTATCACAGAACTATTGTCATGGTCACGGTGGGAGGGCCTACCACTCCAATCCTCATTATATTTTGAGTGTTGAATCCAATATTCTAAACAATTCAGCAATAATATTCAAAATACATTAATCAATAATTTATATGCTTTCATTAATTCTACGTAAGCGCCAAATAGCAATGGAACATAGATGATATAGAGTTTGAGTTGTAGTCTTGAATAAGTTATTAAAGTTAGTCATGATCCAAATAAAAATAATAAATAAAAACTCAACATGTTCTGAAAACATACTTCAATTCAGCAAAAAGCAAATGGCTGTTAAATAGCCTTACAAGAATAAAAAGAAAAAGATTAGTGATTCCTAAAAATATGCAACTAATTATCACAAATAAAAAACTCAGAAACATAAACTAATTTGCTCCAACAAAACTCTTCATAAACTAAACTTGTTCACAAGTTTAGCTTATCTTCAGCTGAGCAAATCCCAATCTTGCTCCTCATCTTCTCGAACACTTCTCTCTTCAATGGTTTGGTAAAGATGTCTGGAGTTTGATCTCTTGAACCGCAATGCTCCAATATGATTTCTCCTTCATTAATTAGATCTCGCAGAAAGTGAAACCTTACTCTAATGTGCTTGCACCTTCCATGGAACACATGGTTTTTGAACAGTTTGATTGTCGATGTATTGTCACAGAAAATGACAGTGCCTCCATCTACCTTGTGTCCTAACTCCTTTAAAATACGCTTGAACCAAATAGCTTGATAGGCACAGATTGAAGGAGAGTGACCCAACACCGTCACCTAAGCCATCTCCTGCCATGTATTTCGTTTTCTAGTGAACAATTGAAGAGTGACCCAACACCGTCACCTAACTCACCCCCGCAACTCGTCAGTGACTGCATAGCTTCTTTGAACACCAAGCTACAGCTGCATTATCCATAAGAAAAACATAGCCTGAAGTGCTTTTCTGCTATCAATATCCCCTGCAAAATTGTTGTCAGTGTAAACAAACAACTCTCCCATTCCTCCTATGTGGTACCAGATACCGGAATCAGTTGTTCCCTTCAAGTAACGTAACACCTTCACTACAAGAAAATCAGGTTTTAGGGACCGACAAATCGGTTCCCAATCTGTCCCTAAACTGGTTTAGGGACGGATTGGAGACGACCAATGGCAGTATCCAATCGCGCGACTCCAAATTTTTTCCGTCCCCAGTCCGTTCCTAATTAGGGACGGAAATTTCAGTCCTCAATCCGTCTCTAATTAGGGACCGAAAAAGTAGTCCCCAATCGGTTCCTAGATTAGGGACGGTTTTTTCGGTGTCGAAAGTTTGGAAACGGACCACAAATCCGTCTCCAAAATTGGAAACGGCTTGGTTGCCGTCTCCAAAATTGGAAACGGCACGCGTGCCGTCTCCAAACCAACTCGTCTTTCTTCCATGTTTCAACTGAAAAGTATCTGTTTCCTCCATGCAATATGGACAAGCCAATCGACCATGCGTTGTCCATCCAGATAACATACTATAAGCTGGAAAATCACTTATTGTCCACATGAGAGCACCTCGTAACATAAAATTTTGTTTCCTCGAGACATCGTACGCTTGAACTCCATTCCATAATTCTTTTAATTCTTCAATAAGTGGTTGAAGAAATATATCCAAACTTCTTTTCGGATGATTAGGCCCGGGAATCATTATTGTTAAAAACAAAAATTCCCGTTTCATGCACATATCCGGTGGTAAGTTGTAAGGTGTCACTATAACTGGCCACAATGAATAATTCTTTCCAGACATCCCAAATGGATTAAAACCATCGGTACAAAGACCTAAATAGACATTTCGACTCTCAGCCGCAAAATCAGGGTATACCTTGTTAAAGTGTTTCCACGCCTCACCATCTGAGGGATGACACATCTCTCCTTCCTTACTTGAATGCTCAGCATGCCATCTCATGTCGCTTGCGGTCTCCACAGATTGATACAATCTTTTTAATCTGTCTGTAATTGGTAAGTACCACATACGACGATATGGAACCGATTTTCCATTCTTTGTTAAATAAAACCGATCTTTTCCACAAAATAGACAATTACTCATCTCCGATGTCTCTCTCCAAAAAATCATGCAATTGTCTTGACAAACATCAATCTTTTGATATGGCAATAAACCCAAAGATCGCATCATCTTCTTTGTCTCATAATAGGAGTCTACTGCATTATTATCTTCTGGCAAATAATCTCTTACTAATTGCAATATCGAATCCATGCAATTCTCAGACAAATTATTTTCAGTCTTCAAATTCATCAAACGTGCAGACATAGATAATTGTGATAAACCACTCCTACAACCATCATAAAGTGGATTCCTAGCACTTTCTAGCATTTCAAAAAAACTTTTTGCTTCTTCATTCGGATCTTCTTCAATATTTTCGTTTCTTTCACGGAATACATTTTGCATCATTTCCACATAGGGGTTCATTTCTACATCTTGAGAAGACTCAAATTCATCATGATGTATAGTGCCCCTAAAGTTTTCCACAACATTACTAGATCGTGGTGCAAATTTTTCTCCATGACATAACCACATGAAATAATTCGGGGTAAATCCTCTTAAATAAAGATGCTTCCAAACAGTTCTCTCATTAACAAATTTTTCATTCTTGCATTTGACACATGGACGAACAACGTACCCGTTTCTTTGTAAACTTGTTGATTCGTCGCCATTGTCATAAACTGTGTGACGCCTTCTATAAACTCTTTCGATACGCTTTGAGATTCTGGATCAATTCTTCTGTACATCCATTGTCTAGAATCGAAAATGTTCGATCTTGATGAAGATGCCATTATATCGCAAACACTATAGAAGTTATGGGGTGAAAAATATGAGAGTAGCTTATGAAAAACGGATCAATGGTTGAGGGGTTAAATAGATTATTTATACACGGATTAGGAACGGATTAGGGACTAAGAGATTAATTTTCCGAAAAATCGTCCCGAAACCGTCCCTAAATCTGTTTTTGAAGTCCTAAATTTAGGGACGGTTTCAAATCGGTCTCCAAATTTGGAGACGGACGACCTGCCGTCTCCAAATTTGGAGACGGATGGTCTGCCGTGTCTAATCGGTTCCCATTTAGAAACGGATTAGGCACGACTCTTCGGAACCCAAATTTGGGGACAGATTAGTGACGGATTTCATTTTTCGTCCCTAATTCGTGTATAATCCGTTTCTAAATTTAGGGACGGAAATGTCGGTCCCTAAATTCCGTCCTTAATTTTCAATTTTCTAGTAGTGCTTCTTTGCTACCTATAGATGTATCTTCGTTGGACTCGACATAAACCGATTTAACAGACTTACTAAGAATTGCAGATCAGGTCATGTGTTGGTGATGTACATTAGGCTTCCTATCATCTGCTTGTAGAGAGTCTCATCCACCTTTCTCCTTCTTTATCCATATCAATCTTCTCTCCCGGCACCATCGGATTGTATACAACATTGCAATTCTCCATTTCAAAACGTTTAAGAATTCCTTGAGCATACTTAGCTTGTGAGATGTGAATTCCCTTTGACGTTTGCAACATTTCAATCCCCAAGAAGTACCTCATCTTTCCTAGATTTGTCATATCGAATTGTTCTTGCATAGATCTTTTGAACTCCATCATCATCGAAATCGAAAGATTACTCCCTGTGTAAATAAGGTCATCGACATAAACACTAACAATCAAGATGTTACCTTGATTGTTGACTTTAAGAAACAATGTTTCTTCATTCTGAGACTTCATGAATCCAGATCATAGGAAGTATTCTTCAATGCGGCTAAACCAGGCCCTTGGAGCTTGTTTTAAGTCGTATAACGCCTTATGAAGTTTGTAAACCTTATCCTCTTCTCCTTCTACTACATACCCTTTTGGTTGTTGAATGTACACATCTTCAGTAAGAATACCATGGAGGAAAGAAGACTTAACGTCAAGTTGATATATCTCCCAGGTCTTTTGAGCTGCACTGGCTAAGATGGTCCGAATAGTATCCATACGAGCAACGGGAGCATACACTTCTGTGTAGTCAATTCCTTGTTCTTGAGAGTAACCTTTAGCCACCAATCTTGCTTTGTACCTGCTTATCTCACCATGCTCATTCAATTTTGTCTTGTAAATCCATTTTACACCGATACACTTTGCTTTAGACGGAAGAAAACAGAGCTCCCATGTTTTATTCTTCTCGATTGAATTTATCTCTTTAGCCATTGCTTCCCTCCACTTTGGAACCTTTACCGCCTCTTCAAAATTTGACGGGTCCGTTGAGTATAATTCAATCATGTTCACTTCGTCTTCTATCTCATCTCCTTGAATATAATCACTGAGATAACGTGGAGCTCTTTTGATTCGTCCCTCCCTGATTTCTTCATTTTGTACTGTTGGAACCTCTGCTACAGCTTCTGCCGGCTAAATTATCTCATTGTCGTCACCCTCATTGATGTCTTCCTCTTCACTTTCTTTCCACATACCATCATCACTCAAAGTAAGCTCACCATCGGATCAGTGATCCTTATCTTCTTCCTAACTCCAACCTTTATCTTCTTCAAAGATTACATCTCTGCTTATCACAATCCTTTTAGTTCTTGGATTATACAGTCTGTAGCCTTTTGATTCTTCGGAGAAGCCAAGTAGTACACACGTTGAGCTTCTGTCGTCCAACTTTCCTCTGCTCTGGTCTGAGACATGGACATGAGCTATACAACCCCACACTCTGAAATGTTCCACGCTTGGTTTTATCCCACTCCATGCTTCTTATGGCATTAGATCTTTGATAGCAAGAGTAGGGCATCTATTAAGGACATAGAAATCCCAACCCATACAACCTCTGTCTAGAAGATCTTAGGCACCTTCTTAGTTGATAACATAGACCTGACCATATTCATGACTGTACGGTTCTTTTTTTCGGCGATACCGTTATGTTGAGGAGTGTAAGACGTTGTTAGCTGCCTTCGGATCCCTTGCTCTTTGCAATAGTTGGTGAACTCATGAGATGTATATTCTCCACCTCTGTCCGTCCTCAAGCCTTTAATGTTCTTCCCACTTTCAGTTTCCACCTTCTTTTTGAAAAGTTTAAATTGGTTACAGGCTTCTGACTTCTCATTCAGTAGATAAACCCATGCTTTCCGGCTGTAATCATCTATAAAGCATAAGATATACGTTTTCCCACTGCTGGATATGGGACTTAAGGGTCCACATATGTCCGAGTCAATTAGTTCCAATGTCTCTTTGGCTCTCCATGTACTTCTTTTAGGAATGGAGTTTCTTGGTTGCTTCCCTACCAGACAGTTTGAACAAGTGAAGTCTTGAGTCTCAAAAACAGGAAGTCCACGTACCATGTCTTGCTCTGTAGTGTTCTCATTCCTCGATGACTCAGATGCCCATAATGTTCATGCCATAGTCTTCGCATGTCCACTGATGCTATCTAAAGACATTTGGGTTCTCATGTCTTGAAACCGCCAATGCTTTGATCTACCAATATAAACATTCAGTTTGAGCTCATTCTGCTTTCAGCTATTAGACCTTTGTCATCATGATAAATCTTGCAAACTCCCTTCTTAATGATGACAACGATCATCTTCTCTTGAAGTTGTCCCAGACTCAGGAGATTTTTTTTGAGCTCCGGTATGTAGTTCAACACCAACTTCAGAATTCCTTTTCCCATACCTTCCATTCTTTTGTTATTTCCCAGCTTGACCGTGTGTCTGAATTTCACATCCAACATTGTGAACAGGTCTTTGTCTCTACTCATGTGATTTGAACACCCTGAATCAAGAAACTAAATCCTCCTTCTTTGGCTTTCTTGTGTTTCTGAACTCGTCATTAATGAGTGTTCTTCAACCTCATTTAAACCTTCTTCTTCCTCTTCTACATAAGTCATTAGCAGCATCTCTTCATGTTCTTCAAAATCAACATAATTGGCTTCTTCTTCCCATTTTGGACATTCATTTTTGAAATGTCCAAGGCGGTGACATTTGTAGCACTCCACTGTGTTTTTGTTAAAGGACGTTCTGCCTCGGCCACGTCCTCTTCCTCTTCCTGCGTATCCTCTTCCTCCGAGTCCACTTCCTCTTCCATTAGTGACTTTCAGAACATGATCTTCTCCCTTTTTCAGGCTTCTTGAACTTTTGCTCATGTACTACAAGAGAACTCTGCAGCTCATCTAGTGAGATGCTCTCTGTGTCCTTAGACTCTTCAATAAACACCACCACGTACATGAACTTCTCACTAAGGCATCTGAGTATCTTCTCAACAACCTTTGAATCAGCTATTATTTTTCCATTGCTCCTCATTTGGTTTGTGATGGCAAGAAACCGTGTGAAGTATTCCTCAATACCTTCGGATTCTTTCATCTCTAACACTTCAAAATCTCTTCTCGATTTCTGCAGAAACAATCTCTTCACTCGAGCATTTCCACCAAACTTTGCTTTCATCGAATCACAAATGATCTTGGAGGTTCTTCTATCGAGGATCTGTTCAAACGTCACACAATCAATGGTTTGGTACATGTAATGTTTGACCTTGTGATCGTTTGTTCAGTTGCTTTCAAGCTGAAGAGTTTGTTCAGCCGTTAGAGCTATCGTGTTGACGGGTTCCTTCACTATAGTTTCGATCAAGCTCCATAGACCTTTGGCCTGAAAGAAGTTTTCCATGACTTCATTCCAATGGTCCCAATGGCCATCAAACTGCGGCAATTTCATCTTGTCATCTCCCATCTCTCACTCGTGTTTTTTGAAGCTACGGCTTCTTTTAACCAAACTCTGATAGCATTTTGTTGGATCAAAAACTTGCTATGCCCTGAAAACTTACTTCAATTCAACAAAAAGCAAATGACTCTTAAATAATCTTACAAAAATAGAAAGAAAAAGACTAGTGACTTCTAAAAATATGCAATTAACTACCACAAACTTTGTGGCCGTAAGACTCTGTCACTATTAAATAAAAAAATCCAAATAAAATATTCAAAAACATAAACTAATTTGCTCCAATATAGATATATATATGTGTGACAATGTCGAAAAAAATACAATGACATGATAATTCACATAATTAATATTCACTTTGAATATAAGATAAAGTAAACAAATGTTTTCATTTAATTTTTTTCCTTCAGCCGTTCATAAGTTTTTCTATAAAATTATATTTTGTCTATAAAAATGTGGAAAAAAAGGCGTAAAAAATACGTGGGGTAGGTAGAACGCGTTGTTTCGAAGCATACTTTATAAACCGGATGAAAAGGGTAACCAAAAAAATTTAAGAATAATATATTACAGACAATTTTTAAAGACATTTCTTTCATAATAACATTTAATTTTATACAAGATAACTAATCATTTCAATTAAATAAAAAATTCCTCAACCAAAAGCATCGGGTTACTATCTTTTTAGCTTGCATGTGCAAGCAATCTCAATTTGAAAAATAAACTAGGGTTTTATGAAATTATATTTCTACGAGGAGACAATCGCTGGTTAGAAAATTAAACAATTGAGCCTGGAGGAGTTAGCTCATATTAATTTAATGGTTAGCTTATTTTAAACGATTAAAATATAATATTGTAATCAATGCCGTTAGCTTATTTTGTTCAATAAAAAATTACAGAACTAATAATAATTTCAATACAGTCAAACAGACCGAAATAGTTATTAGGATTAACCATTTATTATTAATCGTTAAATTCGTCACTAAAAATATGGTTAATTATCTACAGAAACAATATTGAAAATCATATATATATGTACAATATAAATAATTATAAGTATTAAAATGTATATCTAATCACATTAACCTACCTTAGATATGAACAATATATAATAGGACTTCTGATCAAGACCTCTCAACTCATTTTGAAAGAAAGTGATAAAATTGTATAATATTATTAAATTAATAATATTAAGAGCCAGTGGCGCGCAAGACCCATGTGATTTCACGAACCAAAAGTCGCACTACAACATATATATAAATAAACCTACATATTTATATTCTTTTATAGCCAAAGTTTTAGGAATTATGTATATATATCAAATCGCTTTAAAAATAATTTTATATAGAAAATAAAAATAAAAATAAAAACTTCGATAGGGACCCGAGAGGATTAAACAAACATTCATCCTTGGGACCTCCAAAAACAAAAACAAACTATAACATTGATTAATTTACTAAGCAACAAGTTAGCCACTAATTATGTTATATAAGAGTCATGCATATATATATATATATATAAGTGAATCTCGAAGACAGAAAAGGATAATGCAGAAACGAAAAGAAGGTAACAAAAGGAGATCTGATATTATCTTTTGGTAGTTAAGATCATAATTAACTTAAGATTAGATATGGAAGACCTTAAAACATCATCAGCAGATAAGATTTGAACAAAGAAAATTACAGATAAAATTATAACATGAAGATAATTACCATCTTCTAACATCTCCAAGCGGACACTGAAATCAGTTCTTTTCTCTGCCAACATAAGACCAGAGAAGATGACTGTCTCTTCTCCACGTGGAACCCTCTCGCAGGACTCCTCTGCACTAGACACTCCGCCTGTGCCTCCGCCGCGTGACTCACACTCGCCGCTGTGAACCCACTTTGCCCAAAGAGACTCCTCCACGGCGGCGATTTTTCCATCCAACGATTGCGATTCACTAGTAGTCTCTGCATTGATGGTTGCAACCAGAGCTTCTCGATGCTCGCCGCTGCGTCCGGGCTCGGGTTCGCTGCGTCCAGGGACTCGAGAAGTGAGGTGTAGTACTGAAGTGCGTGGATCACAGCGTTTGGAAATGGTACGTCGTTGCGGTCGCAGCCTCTGTCGGAGCAAACGACGACGTTAGGGGAGATTTGTCTCAGGAAGCGGAAGATTAATGGGAGGTAACCGGCGATAACGGAGCTGATAGGGAGATTCACGGCAATGGCTTCTTTTTCCGACGAACGAAGCCACAAAGGCCACTGAACTGGGTTAAGAAGCAACTCGAGACTTAGAAGCTCGGTCTCGACCGGAATCTTGACGTCACCGGCAAAGCTTCTAAGGCTTTCTTCGGCGAAACGGAGCTCGAATTCTTCGGTGACGGTAGACGGAGAAGCAAACGCAGTTATTTTAAGATGCGGAGCTACTCTATTTCTTCCAACGAGTTCTTGCATAAGAGAAGCCCACTGGCTACCAAATCCGACATCGAAATCAACAATGTGGATCCGATCAAACCCTTCCAATGAGTCGAGAATCGCCTGATTGGCCGTAAAGTTGACGAATTGAAGAAACGGAGATGTTTCGGAGAAGGCCCGATACGCGGCAATTCTTGAAATCAGATTTGGGGATGAAGAAAACGCAGAGCCGGAGACGACGAGCGAGTGTAGTGCTTCGGTAAGGTACAAAGCCGCTCTCTGAAAGGGAGACTTGTCGTTACCGATAGTGTTGTAGAGGTAGTGATTGAGCCGCGCCAATATCCCTTGCGCGAGAACGGAGTCGCCCCCGGTTCCGACCAGTTCTGCAGCGTTGAACAGCTGGTTGATCACCGCTGACTGGCCGTCTCCGGCTAATCTAAGCGGCGGTTGCTGCCGGAAACTGAGAAAAGGGTCGTGACCCGGATCGGAGGACGGGAAAACTATCTGGTCCAGTTGAAAATGGGGCTGAGACCCGTTCTGACCCAAATTGAGCCGCTTTGCTGGCGGAGAAGACGGAGGGTTTGAGAACGGAGAGAAAAGTGTTGGACTTTGGTGGATTAGGGCTTCTGGATTTGTAATCTGAAGCTTCTCTTCGAAGGGTTCAACAGGTTCTAAAAGGCCAGTTTGAAGCGGGAAGCCACAAGCAAACAGAGGGTTGAGACTGTCATTCACCGACACAGAACCAGACCCGATCCCAAAACCCGGATCCAATGACCCGAATCCGGAATCCGGGTCTACGACATCACCAATCATTAGCCTGAAGATGCTATGTTCTTGACTGGGCGAACCAGAGAGAACTCCGTCGAGATCCTCTAAACCCATCTGGCCGCATTTTCCATCGACGCCGGATACGACGGCGGAGGCGGCTGTGCCGCCGTGAGAAGAAGACAGCGTGGTAGTGGAAGAAGCGAGAGGGCTCGGGCTTCTCAGAGCGTCGAGAACAGACGTGGGCTCAGGGAAACCACCATTATTTCCGACGAGATGGAAGCAATCTTCATATATCTTGTCAGTAGATGCCCATAATTTGTCTTGAAAGGAAGAAGCTGAAGACGGTAAAGCGAAGAAACCTGAAACCCCCTTCCCTTGAAAATGATCAAAGGGTAGGGGCATGGCCTTGAACGTGAAAATGATCGATTCCAAGAAACCCTAGATCTCAGAAGAGAGAGAGCAGATGAGAGGTTCTACAGTTTATGTACGGAAGAAGAACACATGCAGAGCTCAAAACTTGCAATTGGCGCCCACTTTTTCTCATATTAATCTCTTTCTCTTTCTTTGTTTTTTCTCTTTGCTGTTATATGGATGCGTGCAACATATAAAACTGGTAAAAGTGGTCTCTCTCTCTCCTTTTATTAATATTAATTTAATATATATTCTAAGGATTTTGGTGTTCCCCTTATTTGTGTGGTATATGTAGCGCGTGACTCCACTCTCTCCATAATCCACACTACATTTCCCTCTGATTGGTTTACAAATTACTTCTTTTATATAAATCATACAAATCCTACGTTATTATAATATTTATGACATACCCGATTTTGAAATTGAATAATAATTTTAATACAATCTATAATATCTGTGAAAAAGTACAAAAGTTTTAAATCCGAAATATATATACAAATTTGATTATTTTCAGATGTGTTTTTTTGTCCTCGACATAAATTTGTATTTATTATCCTTAGATATTAGACTTAAGAGTTATTTTTGGTAAAGTGCCAGCATCTCATAATGTATCGTAGTGGGGACCATTGTCCCACCTTGATCTCCAAAAATAATTATATTTGAATAAAAATAATAATAACTTATGAATTAGTATTGGTGTAAGTTATTATTAGCTTCTTTTTTAATAAAAAAATAATACGTAGTAGATACGAAAATACTGTTTAAAATCTATACCAAGGGCAAGGGAAGCAGGGGAAAAGGTGAAGTTGACGGAGATGGTTCAGTCGTTTATTTCTATGATCCCCGAAATACCCCTGCTATGAGCTNTCATGGACAATGGAGGGTATATCGGTAATTAAAGGGGAACAGCTCTTGCAGGTGTTTGGCCTGGTTTTCGAAACTGAATCTGACGGACCGGACCTTATTGAGTGTGGCTTTTTGAAGATTTTGAAGATATCGAGATAAAGTAATCAACGGTTCAGATTTTATGTCCATGATCGTGTGGCTCTAAATCGAGATGAAGGCTGTTTTTAGCTTATTAAAAAGAACTATAACTATAAAATCTAGGATGGCGGTGACTTTAACTGACAATTTATTTATATCTTTAAAATAAACTAATGAGAAAAATGTCAGAAAATTTTACATAAATTTATTTAAAAATATTATATACATAATAAAATATGAATTTTCTTCATTACACTTTGAATTTATAACATTACGTATTTTAAAATAAAAAAATCCATGATTTTAAACAATCCGACATAGATTTTTTTAAGATAGATAAAATATGGCTACACAGAACATCGGCTTAATGGTCATTTGGTTGTCATGAAATAATACGAACAAATCGAGTTGTTATGTAAATTTGAAAATATTATATGTGCATAAATAAATAAATATATAAAGACTAACGGAAAAATCAAAGAAACAAGACAACATATGGAGTTGGAATTAGAATACAATATTCAAAAGTTTTAGTGGCTTGTGTAGGCTTATATGGGAGACATGCTTATGTATTGCCCTAAGCTAAGTCCATATTATTACATTTTAAAAAAATAAAAATAAAAATAAAAAATCAAATGTCTTAAACATTGTCATAATGAGAGACATTGTTTTCCAAGACAGAACCCCAAACCCCCATGTGATTTCCCACTAGCTTGTAGTAATACATGCATTTAATAATGTAATCATTGTGTACTAAATTCCCCTTTTTGACCCTTTTAAATCTAAATAATGAAACTCTATGCATCAACTTAGTATTATTGAGAGATCTATTATTGTCATGGATTAATGAAACATTAAACAAAAATTTCCCTTTTTCAATGCGACACTATATAATTATGAAGAGTGATATCTATGAGTTGCATACCACACAAAAATCAATGTTTGTATTAATTTAGAAAGAATAATTTGGTGACGGCTAAAACAATACAAAGTTAAATATAATGTTAGATTATGTTCTCTATCTCGATGACAGCAAACAAACCAATTATGGACATTTTATACATTATTATAAAAAAATCCGAAAGAGCCCACGAGCATTTGAGCAGTTGGGTCCATAATTAACATTTTAATGGGCCTATAATATCTTGTTTTTTCGTATCAATTATGGGCCTCTAAAAGCCCTATAGATTGCTAATTCGTATAAACTTTTTTAAAAACAGTGTTTAATATATTAACGCAATTACATAAATAGAATATTCTAGTCGCTATTATAATTATTGATTAAACAATAATGCGACTTAAATCAAGTATATAAATGATAAAATTCATAAAACCGGTCAAATAAGCCAAGTGTTAAAGTAATTAAAACGTGCCCTCCACTTACAAACGGACGAATTTACGACCGAAGCCATTATTGAGAATTATATAGTTAATTTCCTATTATATATTATCATACATGTTTTATGCTTAAAGAGCAAGCAAGCGATTAACCCAAATTTTCGATCGGTTTAATTAATTTCCGAAGACCATTACTTGGTCAACTATAAGCTGACGTGGCATCGAAACCATTGAAAAGAGAGAAACAATTGTATAAAGGGCAGCCAAAGCTAAGCCCTTCACGTTTTATTTCTTCATATAACCGAAACATATAATTAAAAGGGGAAAAAATTTATAGCTCCCACGAGTTTTATCCTTATCCATTCCGACATCTGTCTGTGTAAGTTTCTCTTAGTTTCTTTCGATCTCTCCGGAACAGTGTAGGCGGTTTCTGTATTTTCTTCGTTTTTGAAATCTGGATTGGGCATCGGAATAATTAGGGTTTGGTTTTTGGAATTGTAATCTTTTTTTTTTTTGGGAGAATTTAGATGTAATATTCGATTCTGATTTGAATTTCACTGATTAATTCTGGCAGCAATCTAAGCGAAAGATGAACAAGAGCAGCTTCAAATTGGAACACGACTTCGGTATGTGTTTTAACTGGGTTCGATTGAATTTATATCCTAGACTTACTCTCCGATCCGATCAATACATCATATATATGTATAAGTTTGTATATATCTGATTTTAAACAATGACTGTGCGCAGAAAAGAGGAAGGCTGAGGCTGCAAGGATCAGAGAGAAATATCCGGACAGAATCCCTGTAAGCTTTTATGTGTTCTGTCTTCGTTTTGATCATCTCTTCTTCCTGTCTGTTTCGCTAAACCAAACTATACATTTGATGTGTTTGTAAACACTGATAATTAGGGTAATGGAGTTCTAATTTGGGTTAACTATGCTCTGATAGCATATGGATCGATTCATACTCTTTAGTTCTTAGATTCCTTAGAATTTTCGATGTGGGAGTCCTCTAATTAGGTCTCTAGCATTATGCTGTTAGATTGTTATTGCTCGAAAACAATAGAATAGGCGTTATGTTTACAGGATCCATCATGTAATGAATATCATCTATACTTTTATTTGTATATCGATACTTTTCTACAATTGTCTTGACAGATTCTTACTGTTAGACTATATCGATACCTTTCTTGGTCACACGATACTTCGTTTTCTTTGTGGTAGGTAATTGTGGAGAAGGCAGAGAAAAGCGATATTCCAAATATCGACAAGAAAAAGTACGACAACCCTTTCGATCATAAGTTTTCCAATCTAATATATTTACTATCTTGCCATCAGGAAGATCATCATTCCTTGAAACCCTATTATCAATATTCGTAATCTGAATGTTGAATCTGCAGATACCTCGTCCCAGCTGACCTGACAGTCGGCCAATTTGTGTATGTAATTCGAAAGAGAATTCAACTGACCGCAGAAAAGGCCATCTTCATATTCGTCGACAACGTACTACCTCCCACAGGTGTCCTACCTTCAAACCCTAAATTTCTTCTTCCAAACTCATTTCTCATTCTTAATCCTTTGCATTGTGGCTTTAACACCTTGCAGGCTCGATAATGTCGGCCATCTATGACGATAAGAAAGATGAAGACGGATTCCTGTATGTCACATACAGTGGAGAGAACACGTTCGGATCATCTGTCAATCAATGATCTGATCAAACGAACAATCTCTGAGAAATCCACACTCAACTGTTCATGTTCTTAGTGTAAATATTGCATCAGCTTTACATATTCATGTTTCGTATTTATCTGTTGCCTCTGGACGTATGTATGGTATGAGACTTGACAAATGTATAGATTCTGTTTGTGGTTGCTTCATAGAAAGATCAAAAACTAAGAAATTATCAGTTCAAAAGAAAAAGATGACAAAATCACGAGGAACAAGATGAGGGAGGCCGAGCCCACCGAGAGATACTTGGTTCGGCTTTACGAGACATAGCTTGGTCGAGTCAACGGCTTGAACATGCCTTTGTCCGAATCCCGAGTTTCCTCTAACGCTGTTCCTCTCTTCTTGTGCACAAACCTAACCCATATCACATCGTACATCACCCATTGCGTTCTTAGGGGACGGATATGGCGGCCACTGGTGGGGCCGAGATCCACGCGGCAACAGTATGAGTCACATGGGGATGTGACACGTGTCATACATAGCGGTAAAGGCGGCTACGGGGCACCACCCTGGTGCTTCTCGCAACAGAAACCGAGAGTTGTGGTGGTCCACGCAGCTTTGTCTGCTCTTGCATTCCGTGGACCTCACCCCTCCACGCCTGATTTGTACATTGTAGGCCCCACACCTTCTCGTTGCTACTTGGATTTGTGGGCCTTGGCCCCACTCACACGTTACAAATTTTACATATCTCCGCAGCGTATTCTCCAATGTCTCCCTTTTTTCCTTTCCAAGTATCCGATTTTTTCCGGTTAATTTAATGTAAAAATGTTTCAAGTATTTCGCATTATAATTACATTATTTATATGTGTTTTCCAATTTTATTATTTCACCCCGGCTGTCGTTGCGAATCATGCGCAGTATTTAGTATTCACTCGTCATCTTTTAATACATAAAAATTTGAATTTTTCAAGGATAAAATATTAGTAGAATGTTAAAGCATTTCTCTAAAAAGTTTATTTCATTCATTTTTTTTACAATATATTATTTAGAACAGTCGTTCATATAACCTAAATCGATTTTAAAATGTTTTTTCTGTCAAAATTACAAAATGTGTTATAGCATGAGAATATGAATACAAAACAATGGCGTATACTAAAGTATAAATAAATCAGTAGTATAGCGAAAATATAAGTAGTCTCATAAAAGTTGATTGAAAATATATACATATGTAAAGTCATCTACATTGAAATTATATTCCATAGTTTATACATCTGATCAATTATTGTTTATCATGCAATTTGAAATAGGGTTTCCAAATAGTTTTGACAACGTTTAGCATCGAAGGCAATTTTTATTTTATTGTATGCGTTTGGTTTCATGAATTATACGCAAAAGCAATAAGTGATATAATACTACCATATTTTTTTCTGTATAGTCAACGCAAATAACTTATCCGACGCGAGTAACCTTCTATCGTCTTTGTTTAATGGTATAAATGAGACAGCATATATAATAATCTGTGTGAGTATATATATTAATGAATAATTTCGAATTATAAGACCATGTCAGCGCCATGTGCTATATACATATTTAGTTTTGTAATAAACAAAATAATACATCAATTCGATATAACCCAATATATGCCTTTGAAAATAAGTTTAACTTTTATACATACATTTAACAACGATATTTTTTTTATACTCAGTTCGATAATTCGATAATTTACAACCTGGATTTTTATTTCATACAATATCACAATATGTATATTGGTTATTCACGATTAGCGAAAATCGATACTACAAAGACGTAATGTAATGCACCATAAAAACTTAACATTTCATATGAAATTATTAAAAAAACAGTGCCGATATATTATAGAGAATATAATTTTATTCATTAAGTATCGAAATTATTAAAGCTTTCTCGCATAATTGGGAAAAGTCATGACCCATTGCATAACAAATTAGGTGGTTGAAGCGTCACTTGGATATTCATGACGTAAACAGATGCATGCACAAAACGATAAAACGATCCATGTCAGGGAATTTATACGTCTTAATAAATTGCTTGATACAAGACATTATGGTATTTTAGTATTTTGTATAATTCTTTGGTAACAAAGGAATAATATTTGAGTATTTGAATGGTCTTCATGTTAATCAAATTGACATGTGGATTTTTATGGATGGTTACTCAACTATAACTATTTTTTACTTTAAATATCAGAAAGGAAGGTTTGATTTTATATCTATATATCACATTCGATTATAACTTATACAATTCGCTTCTTGCACCGCGACCTTTTGTTACCTCTAAATGGTCTTATTACATAAATTTATAAAACATTAATATATATATGAATTCGTATAATCTTTTGCTTTTTCAATTGAGAAATCATACGTGCTCTCGTTGAATTTCTAAGGTTTATATTTTACATTAAAATTAGGTTCCAACATAAAAAAAAATTGCAGGCTTGATTCATTAACTTGCCATGCAGAAATACATGTATATGTTCGTGACGAGCAGAACTTATACGTAATGTATATTCATATATATATATATATATATAAAGCACGACAAATATGCATTATCACTTGGAAGGATGTTTAGATGAGGTTTCCTACTTTGTTCCGCCATTGAAAAGATCGATACTCGGTGTTGAGCTTCCCGATATTTAGAAAGACAATATTTTTAGGAGACAATAGTTACACATAAAGGCGTAAAACCATACAAAAGTGCTTAAACTCTCTTTGGACAAAGACAAAAGAGTTTGATCTTTTCAATTTTACTCCTCGGGATATTCAATTGTTCGATTTCAGATTTCACTCCTCATAAATTAATTTTATATAATTATTATGATATATCCATCTCTCTCTATATTTCTCTTGCTAGTATAGTGAGACAAGTGTTTGGTTTCTTCTGTTTCTCTGATTGGGTCGGTCGATCTTTCTCCCTGGGACCCCTTTGATCGAAATCGGTCAGAAAAAGAGACAAGAGAGGACCCCCCCTCATATCTAACCATCACTATATTTTCCTCTTATTACCCAAACATTTGCATGTTCTTTTAGATAGACTCCTCTATCTGCATTTATTACGTTATATCTTCTCTTCATTTACAAATATCCAACACCCTTGACGACCTCAAACTTCCCACAGAACTTCCTTGTTATACATTATCCTTCAACGATATCGTCATTTGATCTGTCAAATGGATATCTCTACAAGCTCGTATCGTTTGTTCCTTGTCTTTTGCCTCTTTGTATGTATTCACTCATCAGATTCTCGACGTCTTGGCCCTGTGGAGAAGAAGCTCGATTTGGACCATAATCACTCAATCTCAAAGGTAACCTAACCATCTGGTATTTGTTCTCGTCCGTGCAGTAACTTCTGCATGGTGCCATTGAATTCGTTAGGGTTATATTTCGAAGATTGTTATTTAACAGGTTGTCTTGTTGAAACGCATACTAATTCACGTTTCCCATGACCAGAATGACGAGGAAATTAATGTAAAACTGAAAGAGAATGCTTATATATCAAACGAAGCTCTTAAAGCTCAAAGGAAGGAGAGAATAAATAAAGGGTTGGATCAATCTCAAGTAGTTGATAATGGGAAATCAAAGATGGAGGGCGAAGAAAGAGGAAGAGGAGTAACGTCAAAAAGAGTGTCGAGGTCATGGAAGGTTCCACAGAAGAAGAAGAAGAGTCCTAGAGAAGAACATCCTGCTTTCAATCTTGATTACATGCAACCCTCCACGCATCCTCCTCACCATAACTAATATATATATATATATATATATGTATATCGATCCATCGAAGTCGATAGATGTTTCCAGACGTTTTGACTTATGTCCAATATGACATAGTTGTAACGTTATAAGAGATTTCTTATTGCGAGTTTTTGGTTCGATGGGGCTTTTTGCTCTTATACGTTACCGTGACAATATTGTACATTATTATTATTTCTATATAATGTTTTTGTATTTAACTTTTTTTATCTATTATTTCCAAATACGTTAAAATATATTTATAGATAATAAAATCTGGCAATTATACACGTTCTCTTATATTTGAGTCAAGTAGAACACAATATTCTTAACCTTTTGGTAGTGGGTTTGAACCCACGATGGACACTCGTTCTTTCTAATAAACAAATATTTGGGACAAAAGTGTTCACTTTGAATTATCCGAAACACAATTTGTTGTCGTTGTAAATGCGCATGCAATGGATCATCTAAGTAATTCACGCGTAAAATTGGTGAAAGTGTAAATCTGCATTGATATATACATACACAACGTGGGACGAATATCCCGCATCTGGATCCTTCATACGGCCGACTATTACGGCTTTATACTTTCCAATGCTGTATAATATTATGTTTTTTACGTTTTTTAAATATACTTTTGAATCTCATTAATCTCAAAACTAAATAAAAAATTTAAAATTTTCTAATATTATAGCAGTCTAAAATTCACTTTAAGAATACTCATCATACATCTCTCTTAGATCCAGATTTGGTTGGACATCGCAACTGAAAATCTAATATTGATATATCCAAATTTAGACGAATAAAATTTTGATAAAAAATCAAATATAAATTTAGATTTAATTAATTACAAATCTTAATTTCAAAATTTAGAATTATCTATACTATATATAAAAATTCAAAATTAAGATCTTAATTATTTTATAATTTTTCTACAACGTCTCATGATATTGTTATTAATTATTTTAAATTCAGTTCAACGTAAATTAGTGAACTAGTTGTCTACGATGTCGTTTGCTTCGTAATTTTGTCTGTTGTTACTTTTACTCTTGCTGAATATTGAAACTATCAAATACCCATATTTTTTTGTTATGCCATTCCCAATAACAGCTGGTGTATATATATTTTTTCTTAAATATTACCATAAATTCCAACACCAACTTCGAGTTCCCTACAATTTAAAAAAACGTTTAATCAAACGATAACTCTATTTCAATCCAGAGGAAACTGAAAATTTTTATGTGGAAACAATTAATTAATAGGTAAAATTTTATGTGAAAAATAAAACTTAAATTTTTAATCTATTTTTTTGGACTTATTTGGTAATTAATGATTTTGATTTTGGACCCAGTTTTTTTTTTTGGTTGGAAAGACACTGTTAGACTGGATTTATAATTGTTAGGCCGAAAATTGAGGCCCAATATTTAAATGGGCCTGTTCCACTTGCCCCTTCCGTCATGACTTCCGGATATTTTCCCGCCGAAAACATGTTTCGGATACGAGTACCTAAGCTTTATAGACGCAGAGAGAGAGAGAGAGAGAGAGAGAGAGAGAGGGAGAGGGAGAGATGGAGGCGAAAGAAGCTGGATCTTCGTTGGATTCTTTGATTTCTGTATTCAACAATCGGATCGGCGAGTTGCAGGAACTCGTCATCGCCAGAAACAGTGAGTCCAATCGGAGAATCGGCTTTACGCGAGCTGTAACTGTTGACAAGCTGTTTTCCCTGTTTTGCAGTGTATCCGGCGAGCAGCATCCCCGATTTGTCGGCGATCGACACAACCTTGAAGTCCATGGAGCTTCAAGTGAATTCAATCAAGGAACGGTTGCGCGAAGAGACCGAAGCAATTCCCAAAGCCAAGGTACGTCTCGGCTCAATTAGGTTTCCATCTAGATTGACAATTTTGTATTGAATAAGATGATTTTTCGTTCGTTCCAATTTAGCAATTAATTAATCACTTCTGTGTTAATTTCTGGAACCTATATTTGGTTTCTTCCGGTTCAAAAATTTTGGACGTTGATTATGTTACTCGTTTGACGAGCATATCCAGAAAATTTATAGGGAAGATATAGAGCTTCCCCTGTTTCACGAGTTTAATTTGTTGTTCTACTGTTGATTGTAGAAGCTTATAGAGGCATCCCTGCAACAGCAAAGGATATTGCAGAAAATGTCTGTTTATGCGCCTTCTCATTTTCCTGACAGAACGACGATGTTGAATTCAGATATCAATAGAAGGTACATATAGCATTTCAGCTAGTGCCTAGGTATCCTAAGATATGTTTTACGAATTTGGACACTTCATTTCTTTTAGTTTGCTGCAAGAAAACGCCATGCGACAAGAGCAGAATTCTGGTTTGAGCTCTTTGAAAGCCGAGGAGGAAGTTGTTGTTATACCCAAGGTACACACATTAAGCAAACCTGTTTTTTCTTCGTGGGAAGTGATCCAGAATTTTCTGAAGTTTGTTCTACATTCAATATGACTATGAAGAACTCTAGCCTGTGTTGCATTGTTGTTTATGAAGGACTAGATATTCAATTGTTGCCATTAACTTCCAGGAGAAAAAGGGACGTGGGTCTCCTCCTCTATGGTACATTACTGCACAAGAACTTGGATCCCTCTCTTCGTAAGTGTTTTTATCCTTTTTCCTGGTTATAGCACATTATATGTTGCTTGACTTAGATTTTGTTTCTAAGTTACATGAGAGGAAGGCTAACCCTGGAGAAGATCAATGCGGCTATAAATGACATGGCCTCATACGCCGAGGCAAATGCTCAGCTTATTGCAGCCCCAAAGAAGAAGGTATGCTTCCGTTGTAGTATTTGCTTCTAGATTTGCTTGTTATGATACATTTTTAATGATTGTGTGCATTTTGTCATGAAGCTGGCAGAAAATCAATGGGAAAGAGCATTGGTAAGCCATGATTTTGTTCATACCACCAGGTGGAAGTATCCTTTTTATTATGAACTTACTTTTGCTGTATATGCGCTATCTTCATCTGAAAATTTGGATTTTTCTTGCTTAATATCTGTTGAATCTTCTAGAGAGGGTCATGGGTTATTCATTTTGTTGATTTTTTTTAAACAACTCGATGTAGGAACTCCGCGATATCGGAGCAACCGAAACAGTTAAGGGGAAATTCTTCTTTCTTGAATCTGACATGAAAGGACCAGTGTTGAAACTGGACAACACTGGAAAGGCAATAGTAACAGTGAGTTCTTCCATTATTTTCTGAGTTCTCTCTTTCATTCTAACAATGAAACTTGTGTTTCTAACCCTTACCGTGCATATATTGTATGATTTAGTTGTGAAGATTCATATCCAAGTGTTTCTGCATGTTAATTTTCTTTGTCATTTAGTTTGGTTGAGTCCAAGAATTGGGTTTGTTGAGTT
This sequence comes from Gynandropsis gynandra, assembly GCA_036759665.1. NCBI lineage: Eukaryota > Viridiplantae > Streptophyta > Magnoliopsida > Brassicales > Cleomaceae > Gynandropsis > Gynandropsis gynandra. The sequence goes on from CM071861.1 coordinate 38,021,067, forward strand.
TGGAGTATGAACTAGAATATTGTTATCGACAAGAACCAACAGTAACATCCTTTTGGATATCGTGATGTTTAGGTTCTTCGTCACCTTGGTCGCATCAGTGAGGCACGCATTGGTCATCACCGTGTGATCATACTTACGAAGCCCCACTAGGAGTCTCTTCACTGCCTATTCCAGTACGTTCCTTCCAACTTCCCCTTGTTTTTCTTTTCTTGTAACCTTTGACTCTGCTCACACATCCATAGATTATCAACTGATCTTGCTTTGCATCTTATAGATTATCAACTCTGAGAACTATTTTCACTCTGTTTTAAGTACTTCTTTGATATTTGTCTAGATAAGTTAACCTCTTCTCTTCCTCGAGTTAACTTATCTGTCTTCGCCCGTGCAGCTAACCTCCCGGTTTTTCAGCCGCACTTCTTTGCTGATTTTCATCAACCTTGACTTCTCTTGATCCACTTTTGACTCCATCTTCTTCTCCCCAAGCTTCTCGTTGACTCCTTGAATTTCTCCTTATTTGAACTAACACACCCTTCTGCTCCTTGCAAGTCTCAACAACCTGATTTTACACAAATATATCTTACGATACTAATTTTATTGCATTTACATAAATCAACACCGATCTTAAGTTCTTTGACTCGTATTATGGAAAAATTTAAGAGTTCCCAAGTGCTTATTGATTATGGTAGGAGAAAATCTAATCAATGTTCCTACGATATACACCTTATGAAGAATGAACTATCCATTTAGTCTATATCATGACTACAGTTGGCGTAAAACTTTTGTACCAAATCTAGGTTGTGCACATATATAAATGAAAGTTCCAACAAGTTCCTTTTTATTCAAAAAGTTCACAAAATCCATATTTCTCTAAAATTTATTAGTTTAGTTCTCGTTCCAAAATTGAAACTCTCTACCTGATCCGATTGAATCTTTCTATATTTTCAATGGAAAAGAAAACACTTTTTGTTCCTTCAGTTGACTGGTTTCACCAGATGTGGAACGTTTTTGTAATTCAACAATCGGCACATCATCTGACATTTATGTCTCAGTCTCATCAGAAGGTACTTTAGATACCTCTAGGTTCGGTGTAGTTGTTTGTTATGAACGAACTGACCGAGTTTATTTCACGAAAGAAAATTGTACAACTTGGAGCCTTTGAAGAGTTGCCAAGCTCTCCCCTTTACAATCCACTCAATTTTTCCGATAACTCCATCTAACCCCCCACCCCCTACTTATACCTTTCATATGAAGTTTACAACTTGAGTTAACTAACCATAATTAACTCTAATCCTAACTATAGTCAACAACTAAACCTGCACCACAAAACACAAAATACAGCAATACACAATCACAATTAATAGTTCAATATCAAAAATCCTATCTAAACGTTCCAGCTTGCTCCTCTTGGCTCTTTTTCTTGTTTTTCCTTCTCGTGTATACTTGAAAGGCCATATCAATACCTCCCCCATAAAAACGCAGCTTGTCCTCAAGCTGGAATGCTGGAAATTGACGCGCCAATTCTTGTGCTTTCTCCCACGATGCTTCATGGAAAGGTAGAGATTCCCACTGTACAAGTACCTCCAAAGCTCCCGTCTTGTGTCCAAAATTGCTGTAGGAGTGACCGTCAGCTGCAAATCTGCTTGTAGCTGGTCGGGAATTTCGGTCGGTACGAAGTCGCTACCTACTGCCTTTTTTAATTGGGATACATGAAAGACATGATGTATTTTTGAACCAGGGGATAGAGTTAACCGATATGCCACCAGTCCAATGCGTGCCTCAACCTGAAAAGGACCGTAAAATCGTGCTGCCAACTTTTGAAAACGCCGAATAGCCACTTATTGCGTCCGATAGGGACGGAGTTTCAAATAAACTAGATCTCCAACTTCAAATGTTATGTCCCTTCTAGATCGGTCTGCTGTAGTTTTCATCCTTTGTTGTGTATTGCTGTATTTTGTGTTTAGATAGGATTTTTGATATCGGAAAAATTGAGTGGATTGTAAAGGGGAGAGCTGGGCAACTCTTCAAAGGCTCCAAGTTGTACAATTTTCTTGTAGTTGCTGTTTTATGGGGCCCAAAGTTGGATCCTTTCCAACAGCTTTTGTTATTTCCTCCACCTGTATAGATTTTGGAATCGAAATAGCGGTAAACAAACAAATACCTGATAAACTTGGCTGTTCCGGAATTCTGGACAGACCATCAGCTACTCGGTTCTCTTTTCCTGGTTTGTAAACAATATAAAAGTCAAAACCCAACAGTTTGATCAACCATTTCCTATACTCACCATTAACCTCTCGCTGCTCCAACAAAAATTTCAGACTTCTCTGATCTGTATAAACCAAAAATTTTCTGCCCATTAAGTGATGTCGCCATTTCATTATTGAGCATACTATGGCCATCAATTCCCTTTCATATACCGACTTCAGACGTTTCGAACTATATAAACTCCTATTGTAATAAGCAATTGGTCGCTGAGGCCCAAAGTTGGATCCTTTCCAACAGCTTTTGTTATTTCCTCCACCTGTATCGATTTTGGAATCGAAATAGCGGTAAACAAACAAATACCTGATAAACTTGGCTGTTCCGGAATTCTGGACAGACCATCAGCTACTCGGTTCTCTTTTCCTGGTTTGTAAACAATATCAAAGTCAAAACCCAACAGTTTGATCAACCATTTCCTATACTCACCATTAACCTCTCGCTGCTCCAACAAAAATTTCAGACTTCTCTGATCTGTATAAACCAAAAATTTTCTGCCCATTAAGTGATGTCGCCATTTCATTATTGAGCATACTATGGCCATCAATTCCCTTTCATATACCGACTTCAGACGTTTCGAACTATATAAACTCCTATTGTAATAAGCAATTGGTCGCTGAGGCCCAAAGTTGGATCCTTTCCAACAGCTTTTGTTATTTCCTCCACCTGTATAGATTTTGGAATCGAAATAGCGATAAACAAACAAATACCTGATAAACTTGGCTGTTCCGGAATTCTGGATAGACCATCAGCTACTCGGTTCTCTTTTCCTAGTTTGTAAACAATATAAAAGTCAAAACCCAACAGTTTGATCAACCATTGCCTATACTCACCATTAACCTCTCGCTGCTCCAACAAAAATTTCAGACTTCTCTGATCCGTATAAACCAAAAATTTTCTGCCCATTAAGTAATGTCGCCATTTCATTATTGAGCATACTATGGCCATCAATTCCCTTTCATATACCGACTTCAGACGTTTCGAACTAGATAAACTCCTACTGTAATAAGCAATTGGTCGCTGGGGCCCAAAGTTGGATCCTTTCCAACAGCTTTTGTTATTTCCTCCGCCTGTATAGATTTTGGAATCGAAATAGCGGTAAACAAACAAATACCTGATAAACTTGGCTGTTCCGGAATTCTGGACAGACCATCAGCTACTCGGTTCTCTTTTCCTTGTTTGTAAACAATATCAAAGTCAAAACCCAGGAGTTTGATCAACCATTTCTGCCCATTAAGTAATGTCGCCATTTCATTATTGAGCATACTATGGCCATCAATTCCCTTTCATATACCGACTTCAGACGTTTCGAACTAGATAAACTCCTACTGTAATAAGCAATTAGTCGCTGGTTTTGCATGAGAACCGCTCCCAAACCTCCACCTGACGCATCAGATTCTACCACAAAAACATCTTTAAAGTTAGGTAATCCTAAAACAGGAGCTGTCACCATAGCCTTCTTGAGTTCATTAAAAGCTGATTCCGCCTCTTCCGTCCATCTAAAAGCATCTTTTTTTAATAACTCTGTAAGAGGTTTTGCAATTATACCATAATTTTGTACAAACCTCCTATAGTAGCCTGTCAAACCCAAAAATCCTCGTAGCTCCTTGATATTCCGTGGACATGGCCAGTTGGAAACTGCTGTAATTTTGTTTTTGTCCGTTGACACCCCTTCACTTGATATGACGTGTCCCAAGTATTCTATTTGTGACTGTCCAAACAAACACTTCTTGGCGTTTGCATACAATTGGTGATCCCGTAGTTCTTCTAAGACTATCGAAAGATGCTCCAAATGTTCCTGCAAAGATGAGCTGTAAACCAAGATATCATAAAAAAAAAACAAGGACAAACCTGCGCAAATAGGGTCTGAAAATCTCATTCATAATCGCTTGAAAGGTGGCTGGAGCATTTGTTAATCCGAACGGCATGACCACGAATTCATAGTGTCCATCGTGCGTCCGAAAGGCTGTTTTTTAATGTCCACCTTATTCATTCGGATTTGATGATACCCCGATCGCAAATCCAATTTGGAGAATACAACTGCTCCATGTAGCTCATCTAACAACTCATCTATCATGGGGATCGGAAATTTATCTGGAACTGTCGCTCGATTCAAAGCTCGGTAGTCAACGCAAAATCTCCAACTTCCATCTTTTTTTCTAACCAACAACATCGGGCTTGAGAACGGACTGCGACTTGGACGGATAAGGCCAGCTTGTAGCATCTCACACACGAGTTTCTCGATCTCCTCCTTATGCGCGTGGGGGTACCTATACGATCTTACATTCACGTGTCCATCTTCTGCCTTTAGTGTAATAGAATGTTCATTACCTCTTAGTGGAGGTAGATCCGTAGGCGTCTTAAAGATGTCCTTAAACTTGTCCAAGATGGCTGAAAATTCTGGGGGTATTTTATCTGTATTTTCCTTAACTACCGTCATGGAACACAAATCAACTACGTACCCTGATGACCCTCCCTCAACGGATTTCCACAATGTTTTAAGAGTGACTAACGAGTTGTGTAGTGTAGGATCCCCTCTGAACGTATACCAAACCCTATTCTTGCAAAATTTCATTTCTAAACCTTCGAAATCAAACTGTATCTTGCCTAGGGTCCTTAACCATTGTATCCCCAATATCACATCAGCACTACCTAACTCCAATGGAAGCAAGTCAACTCTAAACTCTAAATTTTGTAGAAATAAGGCCACACTCTTACAGATGCCCTCTCCTTTGACGGTAACCCAGTACCTAAGAATACACCATAACCCGTAGTTCCTTCTGTTTTAAGCTTCAAACGGTGTAGTACCTCAATTGAAATGAAATTATGAGTCGCTCCGCTGTCAATCATCACAACGACTTCTTGATCTCCGATTCTCCCTTTAATTTTCAGCGTTTG
>CM071861.1:38026321-38064204 GCA_036759665.1 Gynandropsis gynandra
CCTTCATCGGCGCACAATCAGAACGGAGGTAATCTATGTTCTGTAAATTGTTCTGTAAATTAGGGTTTCGAATTCGATCGATTGGGGTTTCTGTAAATCTGTTTTGATTTGGGTTGGGTAAATTGTTCTGTAAATTAGGGTTTCGAATTCGATCGATTGGGGTTTCTGTAAATTGTTCTGTAAATTATGTTTTCGAATTCGATCGAACGAACCCGAACGAATCCAAAGAACCCGAGGAACCCGAAGAACCCGAACGAACCCGAATACAATTCGGGTTTTTATGGGTTCAATATTTCAGAACCCGAACAACCCGAACCCAACCCGAAACTCGAGGAACCCGTCCCGAAAACCAAATGGGTTTTTATGGGTTCAATTTTTTAGAACCCGAGGAACCTGAACCCGACCCGAACCCGAGGAACCCGTCCCGAAACCCGAAACGCCCACCCCTACTCTAAACCTTCGAAATCAAACTGTATCTTGCCTAGGGTCCTTAACCATTGTATCCCCAATATCACGTCAGCACTACCTAACTCCAATGGAAGCAAGTCAACTCTAAACTCTAAATTTTGTAGAAATAAGGCCACACTCTTACAGATGCCCTCTCCTTTGACGGTAACCCAGTACCTAAGAATACACCATAACCCGTAGTTCCTTCTGTTTTAAGCTTCAAACGGTGTAGTACCTCAATTGAAATGAAATTATGAGTCGCTCCGCTGTCAATCATCACAACGACTTCTTGATCTCCGATTCTCCCTTTAATTTTCAGCGTTTGGGGTGTTGATAGTCCGATAACGGAATTCATAGATAATTCCGCTAATTCGCTCATCGGAGTAGGCTCACCTAATTCAACCAACTGCTCTTCTGTGTCAACATCAGTAATATCATTAGATTCCCCCTCCTGAACAATGATGACTTGCAACTCCTTATTTTTACATCAATGTCCTAGGAAATAATGCTCATCACACCGAAAACATAGCCTCTTTCGCCTTCGTTCATCTGCTTCAGCGTCGGTAAGACGTTTAAACGGAAGCCCTTTATTCCTCCTCGCCCCCGATGAATCTGTCAAAGGAAACGAGTTGTTTCCTCTGTTCTGAAAAGAGCGAACAACAACCCTTTCCTTGCTAATTCCCTGTTTCTCATTAAGTTTCCCATTATCATGATTAGATCGAGAAGTTAAAGCGAGACTGTTACCCATGTTACGTAGCGTGCCTGAACTACTTGATGTGGTAGAGCCGTCCGCAGGATCTGCAGCAAGTCGTAAAGCCAGGGAAATCACTGCCTCTAACCCCACCGGACGAAAAATGCGTATCATCTCTTGGAGTTCAGGTTTCAACCCGTTCTTGAATGCATTCTCTAACACGCTGTCCGGAATTCCCTGCAATTGCGGCATCAGTTCTTCAAATTCCAACAAATAGTCAGTAAACAAATCTGTTTGTTTCAGCGAAAACAATCTGGCTCCGGCTTCATCGTAAGAGCCGTGCCCAAACCGTTCCAGCACTCTTTCTCTAAAATCTATCCAAGAATGAAATGGCCTTCTGCTGATTTGCCATTGAAACCAGTTCAAGGCCTTGCCGTCGATAGCCATTGCCGCCAATCTCAATTTTTCGGCGTCGGAGCAGTGACCGAAACGGAAATATCTCTCCGCTCGAACCAGCCAACCGGAGATGTTGAATCCGTCGAAGATAGGCATTTCTATCTTCTGCAACATTGTCGCAGCGTCTCCGACGAACCTCTGGCCCTCGACACCCGCAGGAATCCCATCGGCCGTGAAGCGCACATCCTCCTCCTGTTGACCGAGTCCCACCGGAAGGGTTCTTGCTGACGTCGCCGTCGCCTGAGCTCCACTAATCGCCGGAAACTGATTCACGTCGAAGGTTTGGCTCGACTGCCAGCCTTCTGTCGAACGATATTCGCCAGAAACAGGAACCGATTTACCTCTGTCAGGACGGCTGGTCGTAGTACCGCTGGCGTATGCTTGGTAGGGATGACCGGTCGAAACCTCGCCGAAATAAACTCCGTCCGTCGGCCAGGTTCGGTTCGTCTGCCATCCTTCCTTCAATCGATAGTCGCCAGAGACAAAGGACGACTTACCTAGGTCAAGACGACCGGACGAAGTCCCGCCGGCGTGTGCTTGGTACGGACGGCCGGTCGAAGCCTCGCCGGTGTAACCTCCGTCCGTCGGCCCTACTTCCGGCTCCAGCACGGCTGAAATGTTAGGGTTTGGTGGAACGACTGTTGTAGTCCTCTGTTGTTGCAGAAAACATAGTTCTTTTAGGTATTTCTCTATTTCTTGAATTTTATTCATTTGCGATTCCATTCCCTTATTCATCTGAGATTCAATTCCTTGCATTTTTTAGTCCATTCCCTGAATCTTTGAATCCAGAAATCCAAGTTGAGCAACTTGGTGTTGAATATCCGCAATCTTGGCAACCATTTCTGCATTTGGTTTGTAAGTTCTTTCATCCAGGTATGTTCTTTCATCTTGTATTTGGTTTATCTTCAATTGCTTCGGCGAAAGATCCATTTTAACGCAACAATAGTCACCGGCTCTGATACCAAATTGTTATTAACGAACTGACCGAGTTTATTTCACGAAAGAAAATTGTACAACTTGGAGCCTTTAAGGAGTTGCCCAGCTCTTCCCTTTACAATCCACTCAATTTTTCCGATAACTCCATCTAACCCCCCACCCCCTATTTATACCTTTCATATGAAGGTTTACAACTTGAGTTAACTAACCATAACTAACTCTAATCCTAACTATAGTCAACAACTAAACCTGCACCACAAAACACAAAATACAGCAATACACAATCATAATTAATAGTTCAATATCAAAAATCCTATCTAAACGTTCCAGCTTGCTCCTCTTGGCTCTTTTTCTTGTTTTTCCTTCTCGTGTATACTTGAAAGGCCATATCATTGTTTCTTCTACAAATGGGTCTAGAGTTATTGGTTCATAAACGCTCACCCTTTCCTGCGCTTTCTTGTTTTCTTGTGTCTTTTTTAAGCCGACTGAAGAAAAAAAGACATCCAAGTAAGGGGTGAGAATATTTTTAACCAACAACCCTAGACCAATTGTAGAAGAAGCAACACCTTCACCAGAATCAGAGGTATCTCAAGTACATTCTCATCAAGCTGAGACACAAGAGTCAAATCATGTACCTATTGTCGAGTTACAAAAGTATTCCTAGTCTGGTGAGACCGGTCAACAGAAGGTGCAAGAAGTGCATGATTTGCCCCTAAGAAAATCCATCATTTGAAAACTCTTAATTTTCTTATACAACAAGCCGACGAACTTGAGATCGACGTTGATTTAGACTAAGTGGCTACAGACTTGATAGAGGAAACAAATGTTAAATGGTCATAGGAGATTGCATTTGGGTATTCAATTCGAATAAGATTTCAAAGGCAAAATGTCTCCTTCAACCATATCTCGTTCTTCTTCTCTTTTGAATCAAGACGGGAAGAAGAATCAAATTTAGAAAGTTGATTTTCAATCCGATCAAGATTCATGTCTTGTCAAACTATGGGCATTGTTCATTGATTTTTCATGTCTTGTTCATGGAATAATCGTGAAATAAAGAAGGGGTTTTGAACGAGACAAACAGTTGGAGCCAATTCCTCGTTAGCTCACTATTGAGAGTAGAAACCTTAAGAAAAAATATGAAGAAATTTGACTATAACATTCACAAGAAATATGATCTGAAAAATAGTCATCAAAGTGTAAGAGCAGTTAAAATCTTGTATCGTGGAGAAAAGGGTGGTTGGTTTTACATCTGGAATAACAGATAATTCTGAAAATTCGAAATAGAAAGTTCTATCCTTGTTAAAGAATATTTGAAATATGTTGCACTGCAGTTTTACATATTGAATTGACTTGTTGAACTTGATTGTGCTGATTTATCTATGTGATTTTTGAACTTTGAATGGCCACCTTATTTGTGTATTTTTTGGTTAATTGTATGTTTACATTCAATTATTGTGATTGAACGTAAAGTAAAAAATGAGAAGATATCAAGAGCAAAGAGCACTTTCATGCTTTTCTCTATATGATGACTAAAGTTGACGTAAAACTCATGTCCAAAATTTGGTTTGAAAACAGATATTAAAAGGCTAATCACTAAGATCGCTTTATTTGTTTCATTTAATCTCATTTAATGACAACATTTTTATATTTGATTTGTTTGATTTTATGTCCTTATTGCTTGTACAAATTTTATTAAACCTTTTTGTCTTAATTCAATGTACTATTGTTCTTAATTTTTTTTTCAAGATTTATTTTCTAGTCAACCAACTTCTATATATATACTATATAAAAAATGGATCCACGTTTTATTTTTTACTAATAAAATCTTAAAATATCATTTGTAAATAAAAAGAATGTATGTAGAGATAGTATATAAGTAGGTGTGTATATAAGAATATATAGTGTATAATAAAGTAATGATAATGACATATAAAAGAAGGAAAGAAGTGGATGTTTGGCGGTGACTTGAGACAAGGGAACAAACGCTGAGGAGGAGACACCGTGTTTTTGTTAACTTAAACGCCGCTTAAGGATCCATAGTTTTTTTCTTATTTATTTATTTATTTATTTTTTAAACAACATCTCAACTCAACTAATTACACGATATGACAAATGTAATACAATCCTTGGTTCAAATATTCTTTGTCGGTTTAACTATAATCTAAAAGAACTACTTAGAAAAAAAAATGTGGTTTCTAAAATGACATACTTATGACACTTGAATGAACAATAGTTAAAATGGAAATTTGTTTGATGCAATTATAAAGATTTCATAAAATAAACACGAAAAAAAATTGTTTGATGCAATTATAAAGATTTCATAAAATAAACACGGAAAAAAATTGTTTGATGCAATTACATCATGTAACAAAGAAAAAAACAATTACAATCTGTCAAATACCCAATTTGATACTTTAGTTATAAATCATTGTTCTAATGACACTTTATATTGGTTGCTGTAGGTGGCATGTCCATTTTTTATCTCCTCAAAAGTTACAGGTTTTACGACACGTTTGGACACAATCCTATTTTCAATAGTTCCGATTCCATGGATAAAACTATCAAAGGAAATGAGATATTTGCATCTTGGAATCATATAAATGAATGTTAGAACCGTCAGGAGACTGTCTAAACCAGCGTGGTGATGAGCACTTACTTGGAGGCTCACTCCAACTTCATCTGCCAATTTGGCTAGCCCAAAACGTTCCTTTAGCCTTCGATTTGGTGCTGCCATAGACTCCATGTCGTAGGCACTTCCTAGTGTCCTCCCCACCGTGTCTGCAAATGCCTCCAAAGTTGGTGGCGACGGCGATCCGGTGAATATTTTCACGAGGTAAGCTACGTCGTAGTTCCCGTGAAAATTGACTCAAACCAACTTCTTTTGGATTCGAAGCATCTGAAGGAAGACTTAGAAGAATTCACAGACGGGAAAACTCCTTCCTCTCCGATTTTTTAGAAATCGATTTCATTGACCTTGAGGAAATCAAAGAAGATTTTTCATTGTTGTCTTCTGTTTCATGGAAGTCGGAAGAGTTAACCTCCCATGTTCCTCCTATTTTGCATTCAGCGTCAAAAAGGGTAAAGCCGAACTGGATGATTTTGGTGTTGTCTATGTTGAACTTCATGATATCATAGCGGGAGCTTACAGTACTGTCGGCATGTATATGTTTCAAATGACCTGGAAATTCAGTATCTATGGCAATGGCAATGATAGAGCAAGTCGACAATATCTCTGTAATCAGACTTAACTCGTGGCTTTGGTTGTGTCTCCAGATTTCTCTGATTTCTCCATTTGTGTTCATCATTGTGTTTTTTATTTAACGGTGAAAATTAACAGTAGGAGTAAGAGTAGAATTGTAATATGGTTTCTCCATATTACTCTTACTCTATATATATATATATATATATATATTAATCCCCACTTGAAAGTTTCAAACTTTTCATTTTCTAACCCAAAATTAGTTACTGATAATGTGTCATATGATTTAGAAGACTCACTTAAAGATCCAAAATACATCGAAAATTTGCAACGGATATTTCAAATCATTGAAAAAAAAAGAAACCCATCTTCTAAGGGGAGAAACGATTAGGAAAAAACAATTTCCACAGATGGAAGAAAAAATCAACAGAAACCCAAAACTCACACGCATAACATAACACCGAAAAACATGGCGAAAAAGCATATATTAAGAAGTACATATCGAACAATGCATGAAATGCAAAAAAGGATTAGAGCAACCACAAAATTGAAGAACAACAAACCTGTAAAGATTGCAATGAAACGACGGAACAAAATGGTCAATGTAATTTCAAACGACGGATTAGGAATATTTTCAGAAGAATAGAGATAAAGAGGAAGAAACAACAAAGCCTAAATCTAGGGTGGCCAATCCGGGTTCGGGTTCAGGTCGGATTTCGGTTCGGGTTCGGGTTCCTCGGATTTAAAAAAAAGGGAACTGAATCGAAGCCGAATGTTTTCAGTCCGAGTTTGGGTTCAAAAGTATTGGACCCGAAATAATTCGATTTACATTTGGATTTTTCGGATAGTTTGGGTTATTCGGATTGTTCGCATTATTGGGGTAGGGCTTTTTGGATATACATAATATGAGTTTATTCGGTTTTAGAATTCTTTAGATAATTTTTTTTAATATAAAAAAAATAACAATTATAACATAAATATATATATAAGAAAATATACTAGTATTTTTAGCGCTTATATAACTTTTAAGAAATTTAAATTATATTTTTTTTATTTTTACTTTTAAAATTAGGTTGTTTGGATTTTTCGGGTTCAACCCGAATCCGAACCGGACCGATCCGAACCCGAACGAATTCTGAAAGTTGAATTCGTATGGGTTTTTAGGTTAACCCATATTCCAAACGATTCGAATTGTTTGGATCGATCCGATTTGGATAAATCAGTAATCCGAATTGACCACTTGACCACCCCTACCTAAATTAGTGGACACCACTAAGAGGTTGAGAAAACCCTAGGACCTCCAATCCAATCGAAGAAAGTAGGTTGTTGAATTAAAAAACAACAACAATGGTGTAGATTAAGCCCAAAACTAAAAGAACTTAGTCGTTGGATCTTTCAAACAAAACGATCCAACGGTTACAATCACAAAGTTTTCCCAAAAAATAAAGCAATCCAATGGCCCATTAACAAACAACACATTAAATACATCAATCCTGCCGTTAAAAATGTGCCAACACATACATAACAATGTCATTGGAACTTATGTTTTATTAGATACTAGTACAAAGCGCAGAAAAATAAATTTATAAAAGAACTTTTTATTTATAAATATAATTATTTAAATAATATTGAATTTTAAAATCAATATTTTAAAAAACTTTTTATTTATGTATATAATTATTTAAATAATTTTTAATTTTTTCAATTTTAATATTTGACTTTTCGTTGAATTTTTGGAAATTAAATAATTTATGAATATTATTGTTGTATAATAACAAAAATATTAATAAAATAAAATAAAAAATCCTAATTTTTCTTCTTCTTCTTTTCTTCTCTTTCATCTCCCATCATTCTCTCTCTTTTCCCAACCGGAGCCTCTCCTTTCCATTAGTACCCCGTCTCTCCCCTTTCCCAACACTCCGGGCCTCGCCTCCCTCATCACCTCGACTCGGCCAGCACCATACTTCGCCTCTCCCGCACCCCACATCTTGCCTCTGAAAATATTATGTCATTATGTAATATTTTCAATAGTTTGAGTTTAAGTCGTAATTATTAAAAGTTAATAATTATAAATAAACGAAAAACGAGTTTTCGTAATTTAAATTACAGAATCACACGATTTAAACCCTAAGTAGCCGTCAGAAAGAAAAAGAACGAAAAATAGTTTTTTCGTTCTTTCCAAATTCCACATCAAAGCAGATCCGATCTCGGCGTGGATACGCGTAGAGGGTTTGTATCATCAAGCCTTACATCCGGCTATCGTACGTTCAACGACAAGTATTACGAAATCGTTTCTTAATTTCTTCATCGTTGAATATCCGTGAAAAATTAATCGTTAAACATGACAAGATTTATAATAAGATTAATAAAAACACGTTTCCGCAATTAAAATCAATCCTACAACCTCCTTCCAGCACCCATCTCACCTCGTTTCCCTTCACCTCTCTCATCTATCTCGCTCCGCCTCCCCATTGATATAATCAAAGGAGAGGTGTAAAAGAAGAGAAGAAAAATCTAGGATTTGGAAGAGAAGAGAAAAAATTAAAACAAGGTTAAAAAATGGACGGTCAATATTATTTGCATACAAATCCAATAATCATAAAACAACCTTCATTTTACAACAATAAAATTTAATTTGATGATAAAAAAAAATCAACAGATAAAAAAATATCGGAAGATAAACAACATTACACATAGTCTTTTCATTTCATGATGTGTTTTGGTATATATTAAAGATAAGATAGGCTTAATAGTGGAAGCCCATAAGAAACTCATGCTGACTCGGCCTTTTCTTTTCCAAGAAAACCCACTTTCAAAATCGTACCATTATATTAAATCGCAATAGCTACGGCTATATGCATCTCTAATCTCTAGTCGCAGTCATCTCAGTTCCACGATCGTGAATTTATCTACGACTGCTACCGCTTTAGCCGGTCGCCTTCTAAGTATATAAAAACTTTATTTTATTGACAAGTGAGACGATTACTAAATTTATATCGACAAGACTTTAAGACCAAGAATACACATAAATACATGTACAAATATAATGTGTATAAATACAGTCCACGGTCCAAAAATAAGCATGAAGAGTAAGATATGCAAAACCCTGGTGGTCCCTGTTCTTCCATGAACACGAGCAATGACTATTTTACATCAGAGTCATACACATATATCAAAATGTCTGTGCCACATTTTTGTCTTCTTTTAGTAAAATAAAACAAATTTTACTAATCTTGTCTCTTTGGTCGTGCGAGCAAAAACACCTCCCACGACAAATAAAGACAAAATTCGACCAGTCTGGGTGTTTTTCTTATCGCAACAAGACTCGATCATTAATTACCGATCAACCAATAATCCAATTTACATAGTAATTCCATGTACGTACTATATATAATCAACCGGTTTAACTCTTTTGCTTTGTACGAAGTTTTACAAAATGTGAATTTATTTTTATTGTACAGTTGGGGTCCTCTATGACCTCGTCCTTTTCAGATAATTTAACCAAGAAAGATACGGTCGGTCCAACTCCATTTAATGATAGATTACGAAATAAAACAAAAGACATCTTTATTTGCCGCAGTAAATTTTTAGGGCTACTACTACGCAAACTGTAACAATAGGGTCCATTTAATGGCTTTACATTAATCTCCCGTTTAATGCATTTCACCCATATTGGAAAAAGTTCAACTAAATTTCAACTTTATTTAAATCTTGAAACAATTATTATTTTTCTTGTGAACAGAATTATCAGAACCACGCAATTAGGGTTGTAAATATGAAACTATCAATCACTTTGATTTGATTGCTAATTATGTAACATTAACGAGATAATCATAGGTTTAATTTACTAATAGCATTAAATCGTTGAAAAGTATTTATAGAACTCGCCCCATTACGTAGCTAACCATTAGACAAAATCTGGCGATCTCTTGCCGTATCTTCTTCCTTCAAGTAATAAATTCTTCGCTTTTTTTAAGATATTTAAAAATCTCGACCACGCCATGTGTATTATACTAATTATACTTACCATTTCGCTAATCCGTCCGTACAACCTGGATTCTTCAATAGAGGGGAGCCCTTTGTGGCGGAGTACTCTTCCGTCGGTTTAACAAACTCGCCGGAGATCCCGGAGAATGCGAAGAAGACTCCGTGATTCTCCGGCATGTTGCCGCCAAGCTGCTTCTCTTCTTTCGCACAATGTCGGTGGTCGTGGCGGTGCAAGTGAGGGTCCGACACCAGGCTACGCCGTCGTTGCCGCCCGACCCGGAAGACGTCCTGGTCGACCCGAGCGGTTCGAGAGTAGAGTCCGGCGTCATTAATCCTTCGGCTAATGCATATTCCGTTAAAGGAAGAAACTTGCAGTCACGAAGAAACCCTGAGAGGTATCCTTGTCTTTTCATGACGTCATTAATCTGCAAAAAACAAAAATAAACATTTTTTTGAAATTTCCAGAATGTTTGACGAGAGAATATGCTTATACACGCATGTATGCGTGTATCGAAAATCGAAGATCGACCCTGATAAGGAAAGGTGTAAAATCGATCTGGGCAATTAAAAGAATTTGAAATTAAGTGGTTAATTATGGATAAAAGACGAGTCTTTTGTAAGATAAGAGAGAAGGAGAAACCTTGCAGGAGATGGAACAGAAGAGATAAGGAGACTGGAGGCTTCGTTCACAGGTGCAGCAACTGTTGCCGGATCCTCGGAACAGTCTAGTCGGAGGCCTTTGGTTTATAAATACTACTTTGGCGCTGTTTGTAATGTATGACTATCACATGAATAATCAAATACGTCAAAAAAGGTGTTAAATTAACCGCAAATTACGCGAATTATATGTAGAAATTGGGTGTAATTAGGCAGGATAACCCATGAGAATTACCCGTTCTTCAACTTGAATTCCTTCATGCTAAGTTCAAGTGCAAATTCAACGAGAAAATTACATAGTTTAAGAGAAAAAAAAACACACCTGGATGAAAGAACAGTCCATTAACGTTGAAGCTTCTTCCAGTCTCAAAACGTCGTGATAAACATACCTTCGTATCTGAAAATTACAACAAGAAAGTATAATATATCTTTTTTTACTGAAGGGCAACTTGAGTAATTATTAGGAAATTGAAAGAAAAAAAGAAACCTGTAGAAGACGGTGAGAGGTATGGGAGGTGAAACAGTGAGGGCAAATACTTAAGCAACAGTCAAGACAGAGAATGTTCTTTTCATTCTTCTTTGCTTCTTCATGAATCAAACAAGCGTTGAAGAATTTTTCACTCAGTAAAACCTCAAGCCATGCAGGATTCTCCTCAGATTCCAACTGCGAATTTGCCCAACAATTCAAAAACCCATTTTTTTATTTGAAATTTGCTCATCAACCCAACAATTCATCAGTAAAAAGAATGAAAAAAATCAAAAGAAGAACAAAACCCCACCATGGCCATGGTTCTCTTTCACTTATCTCTTAATTTGTTACTCTTATCTTCTCGGATGAGTCTCTGAGAAAAGGGAGTAATGGTCAGGCGGTTTGAGCTCTCAGTGATGAAATTGACTGACCATTCGGAGAGAGAGAGAGAGAGAGAGAGAGAGAGAGCGGCGCCTGGAGAGAGTGTACCACTAGCTTTATATAAATGAGTCTTCTTCTAGGATTGTGGAAATGTTTAATTATTAAATATTTGAATTCTCAGTTTTTTATTATATTTTGCCCTAAGGACTTTTTTTTGTAGCTGTTATTTTTGTATATAAGCTTGTTTTTTTATTAGTCAAAACTTTACTCGTCGGTTAAATGATTAACACTTTACATTGAATGAGAGTTGTTTTAATTTTTTGACATAACGTAACGCTATCAACTCATTGTTATACATTTTAAGATGATCGTACATGTTAATTTAACAATTAAAACTCGATTTTTTTTAAAAATATATAATATTGGATTGTATTTGAATCCTTTGCTTTTTATTTATTTAATTTAATTTAATTTTTATTTATTTATTTAGACATTAGCGACGACGAGGCTCTGCCCACTGGCCACTGGGGGCTCTCTGGATACTGTGCAAAGTGCTAAATGACAAGACCCCCCAACAGTCTTTTTTTTTTTTCTTCTTTTATTTTTCCTCTAAATTTCTCATTTCTCGATGGTAATTTCTTATAACAAAAAAAAGGACTAATTAATAACCCCTTCCTTGTCTCATGAAAAGAGGAAAATTACACGACCCATTGTAATAATTTACAATATAAACTCAAAAACTAACTAAGTGAAAAAATTTAAAAGAAGGGTTTTGATAATTATGATAAAAAAAAATGGTGGATGAATTAATTGGGAGAATTCCGAGAAGAAAATAGAGAGAGTAGGAGGCGCCTATGGCCCATCACTAGCCCTTCCTCGGAAAACAGTGCGAAGTTGATGGGCATACACTTAGAAATTACACACCTCACGACGCACCAAACAATTATTCTCGATTCTAATGTTTTGCTTAATTAATCTAAATTTAAATGTAACAATTCATTTTTTTAAAGAAAGATATAAAAATAAACAAGACAAAGAGGGCTATCAGAAAAGGCGTACGGAGCAGCCAGCAGCAGACGCCTCATCCCTCCTCCACCCAGCTGTCTCTTTTCAGTCATTTTCACATCAGCAATATCCCCTTTTTCTATCTTATGGGCAATTTCGTAATTTCACAAATGGGCCTGGGCTATTCCCTTATTTTATCAAAGCCCATTGGACCTAGTTATTGGGCTTTTGGGCCCATTTGGATTGGACCTTTCTTTTTGTCTTAGTTATTCTGAAAGCCCATGTGTATTAATTGTCTGTCTGTTTGGGCTCGTATCGTTCGTATCTCGGCCTGCTTTCTTATTGGGCTTGCTCGGGTAATTTCTGTGAGTTGCTATATACACCACATATAGTCTTGCATATACATACATATATATATATAATGTACGTTCACAAGTTTTAAGAAAATGGTCATAAAAAATCAATGGGTCCAAAATATATGACATTAAATTGTACAATCAACGAGGAAAATAATTTTTCTAGAATGGAAATCATAAATAACAGATTTCAATTCCAAATCAATAATATGGAAACAATGAAAAAATAGGGACATATATATCCAATGAATGGAAAAAGAAAATAGGTTGAATGGGTCACGTAAAGTGTATAAAACAACATATAATGCATACCAAAACAAACAATATATTCTAAATTTGGTGTTTTTCATCGAAATTTTGGCTCTACCTTCGATCTCCATTGGAGTAAAGTGTTGATTTTTCTTTTTGGAGACTACTTTGGTAGACAATGACCTCAGACCCGCAATATTGTCTTTGTATTTGAAGATGGCCCGGCAAAAGAATGCATTGATATGATCTACTTTACCATAAAATATAAATGTTAGGAGATTTAAATTTTATATATATACATATATATATATATATTCACATTCCTAACCTCCGTGGAAGCAATTTATAATACAGAGAACTGTAAAACTGTGAAAATTTAGCTTTGAATCTTTGATAATTGTAAATAGTCATTTATCTCGTGAATATGAAGTGTATATAATTATGTATGTTACATATATTTAACAGTGAATGTTGTCTGCTAAAAGCATCACAAAGACGTGAAGGAAAATGGACTAAAGCAAGTTTATGTCAGAATCTCCAATATGAGATTTAGAAGACATGTCTTGTAAAGTTGTCTTTGAAGCTATGATTAGTCTTGGTGGTCAATCAAAGTTTGTACAAATTTATTTTTTTTATTTTATTTTCGTAAAAAAGAATCCCAGGTTTAAAGGGTATATTATAAGGCTTGTAGCCCAGTTTTCTGAAAGTTGTTGTGACGACGGAAAGAATAATGGGAGACATCAAGGAAAAAGGCTAATATTTAGATGAAAACCTTATAAATTCGTCCTAACTAACAAATATAATACAATTGAAAGTCCGTATTATTATTAGTAATATTATTTAATTTTTATTGGTCCAATAGCATAACCAAACATATTTAATTTAATTGCAAAGAGAAAAGAAAGTGGGAAACCTCACTTAATTTTGGTACCTTTCACATTTATAGATATGCGTCCACGTCGAAGCAATGGATAAAACTATTCTATACATAATTTTTCCACAAATAAAAAAATTCCAAACATTTTTTTTTATTAGGGTTTAGTGTGAGAGTATAAAAATCAACAATTAATTTAAATAGCAAGTGAATAATTACACTGAAAAAAACATATATGACTAATATTTTTTTTCGTAACAAATGTTAAAATGTATTGATGGTCGCTATGCTGCCTGTGATGGTATAAAAGTAACAACTGCAGTCATTGTAGCACTTTCTCTTTGTTACCGTTAACCAAATCGTCAAAAAGTCAGCGGAGTTAGCGATAAGCGTGGAATACAAAAAAAATAATAAACGAAGAAAAAAAAAGCAGTGAAAACAGCAAAAATAGAAAGAGAAAAATGGTGAGGCAAAAAGGGAAGGGTTCTGCAAACCCAAGTTCCTTCCTTCCAAGCCATCCAAAGAACCCTCAAGTTTCACTCTTTACCCGTCTAGGAAAATCTTCACTTCTGCCTTAGAAATCGACCAGATTTCGTGCAAAAGGATAAATTATTATTATTATTATTTGTTTGATTTCATTGAGCGATGCGAGAAATGGAAAAATCTGCGATCACAACAGCAGCAGTTCCGCGTCCTCCTCAATTTTCCGAGATGTTTCAGAAACTAGCTTTGGCCGTCAAGACAAAGACTTTCGAATTCTTCAACGAGGAAGACAACGAGGGCCCGGCCGCCGTTGATTCTGACGCTGAGGGCTTCACACTCCTCGACTCCGCCGAAGATTTCATCACCGATCTGAAAGTTGTCGTCATCAAACCTGATAAACCCTTCAATGCCAAAACTCCCACTCCTGGATCTCCGGCACAGTCTCTGCCGAACGATGTCCAGACAGGCAATTTGGTCGTCGAGGGGAAACCTAATCGAGCGAAGCCGACCCAACTTAGGAAGTTGGATGCCAGAATGGGTCAGAGTTTGATTTCATCGGTTTTCGCGGCGGTGTCATCTTTCGAAGCTTCGTATCTTCAGTTGCAAGCCGCGCACGCGCCTTTCGCAGAGGAGAGCGTGAGAGCAGCTGATAGGGCTCTGGTCTCTCACCTGCAGAGATTATCTGATCTGAAGCGGTTCTATAAGGATTATCGTCAAAATTCAGGGTTTGAGCATGATTTGGCAATTGGGTCACATTTGGAATCACAGGTGCAGGAGAATCAGAGCAAGCTTAGGGCTTTGGAAACTGTATCGAACCGATTGCAAGCGGAGATCGACGAGAAGGATTTACAAGTGTGGACTCTGAGACACAAATTAGGTGAGATTCAAAAGTCTAATTCAAAATTGTCGAAGAAATTATCTGCTGATGCGAGATCAACCACCGATATTCTGCTATCCATTAGGGTTTTTGAGTCTCTGCTACATGATGCTTGTAGAGCTACACAGAAATTCACTAAGATTTTAATTGAACTAATGGGAAAAGCTGGATGGGATTTGGATATGGTGGCTAAATCAGTTCATCCTGAAATGGAATACATTAAGAAGGGACACAACCGTTATGCATTGTTTTCATATGTTTGCTTAGTGATGTTTCGAGGTTTTGACACTGAAGGATTTGGTCTGAAAGAGATTGATGAAGAATCTGATAAGTCCAGTGGTGGCCCTAATGATTCACTGAAGGAACTGATGCAACATGTATCAAGCAACCCAATGGAGTTGCTAAATTCAGAAAGGGATTGCAAATTCTCAAAATTTTGTGACAAGAAGTACCAACAACTCATCCATCCCAACATGGAATCCTCCATATTCAGCAACATGGATCAGACTGAAGCAGTGCTGAGCTCCTGGAGGTCATTGAGCATATTCTATGAATCCTTTGTCCATATGGCTAGTTCCATATGGAGCCTTCATAAGTTAGCCTTATCTTTTGATCCAATGGTTGAGATATTTCAAGTCGAAAGAGGGGTGGATTTCTCAATGGTTTACATGGAGGATATCCTAAGGAAACATGATAAGAAATTACTGCCGAATCAAACACGGGACAAAGTAGGATTCACAGTGGTTCCAGGATTTAAAATTGGCCGCACGATCATTCAGTCTCAGGTCTACTTGAACGGCATGAAACATAGAGAATAATAGTGAAGCAATCAATGGGAACATGAGGTATCTATCTAAAGCCAGAAAAAGGTTGTTAAATCCATAAGCTATACAATGGGTTAAAAGGGTTGAATGATCAATGAATGGTTACTCAAGTTTGCAACTTTATTACAGCTGCGGTAACTATTTATGGTTATGTTTGTATAACATCATCAATGTATAGGAGGGTGTGTAAAGTTTCTATGTTTTGTGCTTTGATTTAGGGGCTTAAGTTCATCCATTATAGGGAATACGAGGATCAATATAATGTATTAATCTAACTTGTAACACATTGATAATCAAATGGGAAGTTTGCCAATCTTTTCTTTTGTGTCGTTCCACTGATGTCTCTAGTTAATCCCAGTAATTACTTTTCAAAATTTGGGCAAATTTCACTCTTTCTTATCGGAACTATATTTGTCCGGTTGTTTTTGCATTAAAGGGTAAGACTACTTGTTGTTTTTTATATGAAAATATGATGTGAAGTTCCCTGCTTAATAGTCCGAACGGCAAACTTTAAGTTCAGTGTTGTTATTGGGCTAAAATGTAATAATAACCCATGTACGATCCAACGACTTAAGCTCTCGGCCCCTTCTTGAATACCACGAGTTTTGTATGTTGGGCTTTTTTCTGTTTTTCAATTTACATACTTTACAAAGACGGTTTTCTAAATTGGTATATTTTTAAATATTAGCATTGGGAATTTATTACAGCTATGTGGTATTAAGCATAACGTTTAATATTTTCCAGAATAAAAAATATAAATTCAATTTTTGTGACATGCCGTACTCAATGTGCATGGTAAAATTACTTTAAAGTTCGAGAAGATAGTGAATAAGGTGGAGAAAAAAAGAGGGATGATGGTATAATTTTTGTAATTGGATTTTTCATTTGTTATTTTTTTACGTTAATCTTATATTATGAATATGAGTATTGGGACATGATTTTATCATCCAAGAGGTAAAATATATATATATATATAACAAAGTTTTTTTTTTTAATTTTTAAGATTTTTCTCTTGAAAATTTGAGAGATTTTTATCAAGGATATAGTTATTTTTTAGGGATGAACATTTCAGGTTATCTGGACCGATCCAGACCGAAAAACCCAACTCATGAAATATATAGATTATATAGAAAAATCATATGAGTTCAATATCAAAAACCCCATATGGGTTCAATATCAAAAATCCATTTGGGTTCGGGTCGGTTCGGGATCGCGATAACCCGAAGAATCTAAACAACCCGAAAAAAACCAAAAAAAGAAAAGAAAAAACCCTAAATCTAATGCACATCCTTTCTCACTCACACACACATCGTTCACGCCTACTAAAAAATTTCCTTAAAATTTTTTTACTTGGTATTATCTATAGATTTTTACTTTGTATTTTTTCTTGAATTTTTTGTATCTTAAATTTGGAATTACCTAAAAAATTCACAAAGAGTTCAAAAAACCCGTAAAAACCGGTATGAAACCCGAATTATTCGTACATAAATAATCCAAAATACCCGAAGAACATGCATACCCAAAATTTATAAATAACTCAAATACAATTTGGGTTTTTTGGTTCAATGTTTCAAAACCCGAACAACTCGAACCCGGACCGAAACCCGAAAACCCCAGAGCGAAAACCAAATGAGTTCAATTCGAGTTCAATTTTTTTATAACCCGAAGAATCCAAACCCGGACCGAACCCGTCCAAAAAGTCCGGATTGCCTATACCTATGGTTTTCTCATTGCAATTTACGACAAATGTTATAATTATTTGAGAATCGCTATAAATCTTTTATTATTTACCCGTAGACGTAAGGATTTTGTCGAACAACATAAAATTCAATGTCCCAATTTTATATTTTTCGTGTATCTACTTTATTATTTAATAGTTATTTATCCACGTTTAATCTTATCACATATATCTATATATTTATATCTAGTGACGATGTGTTGGTATATATATATATATATATATATATAATAGTGGACCAAAATTAGTGCTGTGTGCGGGAGTCTCTTAAACTCACGGAACACCTATTAGAGGGCTGACGGTCAAGAATGACGAGAATGTAATATAATATGAGCGGAGATATATATATATATATAT
Organism: Gynandropsis gynandra; assembly: GCA_036759665.1. Lineage (NCBI taxonomy): Eukaryota > Viridiplantae > Streptophyta > Magnoliopsida > Brassicales > Cleomaceae > Gynandropsis > Gynandropsis gynandra. Next base: position 38,044,308 of record CM071861.1, read on the forward strand.
ATTATATCAGTGTAAGGTAATGGTGGTATATGAGATTTCAAAATTCTATTCGACTGTATATGATATTAATGTGCATTTTTCGTTTTGATTACCATCTTAACATATATATATATATATATATATTCTTAATATGCTTAAGCTGAAATGTTAGAAATGGTGATATAATGAAAAATGTCTCGTGCATGTTAAGGCGTTACAATTCACCTGCTAGTAGTATATTGTTTTCTAAAAGTTGTTAAAGGTATATATCTTATAATTAAGACTAATTAATTCATCTCCTATTGCCCAAAGTTAGCCTTAAACAATACCGATAGGGCATAAATCCCTATCCATGTGGAGGCTCGAACTAGTTGGGTTGATGCTTTTGCGATTATACCCATCAATGCCAACCCACAAGGTATCTTCAATCCAAAAAAATTTCTTTAATCCATAACCATTCATTCTTTCATCTGCTCACATACATTATTCGGCCCTAAAACCATTGTCTGAATCTTCAAATTCCTTAAGATCATCTGGTCACATACATTATTCGGCCATTAAAACATTGTCTGAATCTTAAAATTCCTTTAGATCTCGTTATGGAGTTCTTCCGGTTTTAGACAAAGGTACAAACTGTGCTTAAAACACAATACTAATTAAGCAATGATTTATAATCAGTGCTCTTCAGTCACAGTCTCCTACTTATACAATACCAGTTAACATAAACACCCACAACAATAGTTGATTATACGACGTAAGATAACACATAATATAAGATCACGAACAAACAAACCCTAAAATGAGTTTTCCATATTACTCGATGCCACGTCTAATAGGGAGCCACGCCAACATTTGCCGGAGGAGCGTAGAACCCTTCTTTTATAACCATGTCTTCTCCTTCCTATATGAAATTATAAAGTTTAAGCATATCATTTATTTATTTTTACACATAATAATTATGTATGTGCGTTTTGGATTTCTGATATCATATTAGGGTTTAGTTATACGAGAGGTAGGGTACCTGGTTGGTCATCCCAGCTTTCTTCACGGGTTGATTGTCCGGTGCAAGCCCGAAATGTATGTGTGGGAAGTGGGCCCACTATAAAACACATAACAACGTACGTACAAAACCACATATCAACTTGTATTGGATCCGACAAATATCATCCCAGCTATTTTTAAAACAAATCCCCACAAATATCTATTTTTTATTCTCAAAATTGACAGCTACATAATGACCTAGTTTCCTTGAGTATGGTACCAAGCAAAACCCTAGAGAAACCAAGTTCAGAGGAAAACGCTGTGTATATACTTATATGCATTGGAATTGACGTATATAGAATAATTTAATGGCGAATAATGAATATAAATTGGGTATAGAATCTTACATTTTTGGCAGCGGCACTAAAGGCTTCTCTGTGGCTTATATCAGGATTTCCAGCTTTGATACGTTGGATCTCTTCCCTGCACACGTATTAAACATTACAATATAATAATACTTCAAATTTTACTAAAGAATACAATTAGTAACTATTTAAGTATATAATTACTGATATATAAATAAATAGCTCACTTGATGAAGCGGTTATAGGCAGATGGGACCCTTTGTCTTTTCTCCGGAGCTGGCGATTGCAAATCCAAGGGCAAAGACAAAACGAAAATAAACTCAGACAGAAAGAGACAAGTATTCATTAATTTTACTTCACTGTCTTTTTCTTTCTCTGCATTGACATCATCGTCGTTTTGGTCTCTCTCTCTCTCTTCATCATCACTTCATCATTATCTTTAGCCATACCCAAAGTTAAATTCTATTTCTCTATATTCTCGGGAGTAAACCTTTTTTCACTTTCTTTACCCTAATGTTATTATTTCAAACACGAGAAGAAGCCATCGAGAGCAAAACAAGGGTTGTTTTATGAACTTTAGCCATATAGTCTGGGAGTAAGGCAATAACACAAGGGTGGACAAGAAATTAATTGATTCGAGTATCTTTTCGTTGACTTCTAGAGATCTAAACAGTCTTTTAGAACATGCCTCTTCCTGGGTACTGAGAATGTTAGTTCAGAAATGTGAATCCATATACACTGCATCAAGATTCTTCTGTAGGTGGGACTTCCTAGATATCTTTTGCAGACACCCTCGCGTGTGTATATATCTATATATGCGCTGTAGTGATTGACTTTTTCCTAATTTAGGGTTTTGTGGCAAGATGAGATACGCATTGGCTCAAGGCAGTTCATGTCCTAACTCCTCTTAACACCCTTACGCGAATCACGAGAAGAAGAAATTAAAGGAAAAGAAGAGAAATTTGCTTACGTCGGTTTACTGGTGGTGCTTTGGGAACCTCAAGTTGCTGATGAAGACCTCGAACATCCATGAAGGATGGTATGTCATTTGGGTTAGGATGCTGATTCATCAGCATATTCACGTTGGATGGTGCATCTCTTAGCTCTTCCTGGAATTGAAAATATTAAAAACAACATTATTGTAAAAAGAACTATTCCGAACAAGAAACCCTAATTAAAGAACACCCATATGGAGCCCTTATAAAAGATTAAACAGGCGGCGAAGTTTCTTATTTACAAGAATATTCTGAGGATTGAAAAAGGAGTGAGGGCCGATCTGAATCTGGTTGGCGGCCGGGAGGAGAAGAGAGCGCATGTTCACAGACAGGAGATTGGTGCAGTAACCGCATCGAACAGTGACGATCTTGAACATGCTCGTGTAAGGAACGCTGACCTGAATTATACAAAAAATAAGAGCAAAAAGGCTCAAATTTGAATGCATAGAACCCCATTGAAGAACAAAAATATATCCTCGAGCTGAAGAAGACTACCATTGTAACAAAAAAAGAATAATAGAATATATGATGCTAATATATAAGTGGAGATGAAAGATAGAGAGAGGTACCGCGAGGACAGTGTTACAAAAGTCGCATTGGACGTAACAGAGGTGGTCGGAGGGGGAGAGGTGGTCCGGTGAAAAAGCAGCTGAAGGGGAAGACATGGACATTGACATGCTTTTCTTCTTCTTGTTGTTAATCTATCTTCTTTTGGGTGTGTTTGGATTTGATTGATTGATGGATATTTGACGGATCAGAGGATTCTTGATAAGAGAAAATATATATTAAACCCCACCTTGATCTGATCCTCTGGATTGTTGTGTTGCTGTTTATTATATACCACAAAGGAAGAGAGAGCTGTAAGGGTCCAAGGTAGATAAAAGGATGAGAGATACGTAGGTAAAGAGAGAGAAGAGCATAAAGTTTTATTGCTCTCTCTCTCTAGGTATTGTGACATTTTGTTAATGTTTACTTTGTATTAAATTTATTATGTTTCAATTTGTAAATCAAATTAATTGTAACAAGTCCATTTTTCTCGAGGTAAAATACAAATTATATATCTTAAATGATTATATGAACAAATGAGCAAAAAAAATCGTATGAAAAATATTTTCTGGTTATATTACAAGAATCAAATAATCGAATCAATTTGCCATAATTCACGTTTTAATGTCGATTTCTATTGACCATTTTGATTTAATAGACACCTTAAATTGGATAAGATGTGATCTTTTGTTCCAAATACACACAAAGTTTGTATAATATATATATATATATATATTTATATTTATATCATGTATTATAGTCAATCACCATTTACATTTTTATTTGATAAAACTATTATGTTCGTTGTATCGTATTCCAAAGTTCGTTGCTTTTATTGGCACTATCTCTCTATCTACATATACATATCGTCGAAGACAGTTCATTCAAAATTCTATCAAGTGTTGGAGCTTTCACATCAATCAAGATAAGTTCATTTTAGTTGGAATATTTATACCCATTTTCCAAAAAAAGGTCATGTTAGTTGTTAGTAAATAAATCATCCAGATATATTGTTATTGAGCATATAAGAAACCATTTAATGGGATTAGGGATTAAACGTCTTCCGCTCAGGACAACAAAGGATGATTCGACCAAATTCACGAGCTAGGGATTGATTTCCACGTGAAGATCTATGTATTTTGCATAAGGCAAAGCTTAAGGGCAAATTAATGTGGCTGTGGAATTCGCACTTCCCAATGGAAGAGAGAGAGAGGGAGAGAGAGAGAGAGAGAGATGTGAGTGTGTGTATGCAGAGGCGGCAGAGGTGGGGGGAGAAAGGGACGTGTGCATGGGAGTGATTAAGCATTGCTTCATTCACCCGTTGTTTTCACCCCTTAATTACACTGCCACGCTTTTTTCTCGTTTCTCTACAATTCCCCTTTCTTTCTTTTTAATATTTTAAATATAATATATATATATTAATTTCAACTCACAGGCACACATATTAATATATTGAAAAAACACATACATATATGTGCGTGTATAAACATAGTGCTCCATCTTTTATTAATCATGTGTCTCGCCTTGATTGGGGCTATCATTAGCTTCTTAGTCATTATATGATTGTTTTTCCTTATATGATGGGTTGTTGAAAATTGGGAATCTTCCAACTCTAGGCTTTTTATTTGAAAGGGAAAGTTTTAACTGTTTAAGTTACCCGAGTTTATTCAAAATATAATGGTTTTCAATTTAACACTTTTTTTTATTTATTTATACAAAAAATAATGTTTTAATATAAATATCTATTGGCATCAACAATCAAACAACGTATTGTTTCTCACATGATAAAAGCATCGGACATGTATATATATACACATACACACACTATATTGGTGAAAGCCACGGGCAAAAGTCCATTCGCAATTAATTTCAATTGGGTATACCCTTTTTTCTTTAAAGAAACTCAATCACACTAAACTTGTAAATAATAGAAAGAATTTTTTTCATCCGGGAACGTAAAGAATAGACATATAAAACGAAAAAACAGATTTTATCAATGAATTAATGGTGTAATCTCTAGAATACTAAGACGAAAAATCATCATTTGTATTATTGTTGACACTGGAAACTCATGTAATTATGCAGTTAGTATGAAATACATGATTCTTGAAGCCATATTAGGGACATGAAATAAGTAGTTAATGCGTGTTTTATTTAAATAAATAAATAAATAAAAAGGCAAAGGTGTTTATGTTCGTGGAAGGAAGTGTATAAAATGTTAGGGTTAGCCCACACTTTTGTCGGAATTTGAGAGTTGGGATTCCAGAGATAGTACATATGCATACATACATATATACATATACACGTACGCATGCATATATGCACTGAGATCGTAGCTGACATCGATATTTCCCTTTTTTTTCTTCTGTTGGGTTTAGGAAGCCATATGCCATAATCCCAAATCTATTTTGTACATCTAATGAGAAAGTACGCACTATTCATTGAAGCCTCTATGCAGTAATTCACACAGCCCACTTCACAGTATAGATATATATGTATATGTATACGTATATTTATACATGAATATATATATATCTTTATATATCAACGAGTTTCTTGTATCTATCGGACAAAGAGGATCAAAAGCAGGATAAAAATTGAATTTAATTCTCTAACTTGTAATAGTTATTCATGTGTGTGTGAAAGCTAATAGCGACTTTAAATCCACCGAATGACCGAGAGTGAAAGAAACGACAAACAAGACAAACCATATACATATATATATATATAAATGGTTCAGCTTTAATTTCTAATTCAAATTATATTAGCATGCACCACATATATAAAATGGACATATCCAAATGGTTCCAAGGTAACCCTTAAACATTTTTTGGATGATTAAATAAATGTAAAGCGTAAATAGGTATGTTCCTGAATGAACAACAGTAGCATGTAAGTAACGTTATAGTTTTGATTTATAGTATTTTTGTAATTAGATAAAGAAAGTTATTCATAATGCTATTCTTACGCACATCAATGGCTATAAAAAAGTGGCCGTTGCACGCCTCGGTATTTGCAATGGAGTCTTCAACATAAATACATCGAACAATACATATGTATATACTAATCTATACATATGTAAATGATTCATGAGATTTAAATACATGAACTGTAAGATTCGGTCTCATTTAAATGGGTTTTTTTTTTTGCTCGAGAAGTAACGAATTCTCGGATATCAAAGAGAGACAGTGGGTAAAAAGGTGAATCAAAGGCATAGTAATTGGAGAAGAGACGATATTTACATAAATGTGTGGCTTCTTTTGGGCTCTGTGTGTGGAATTGTACAATACGTGTGGGTTGTGATAATGGTTGATAAAAAAATAAAGTCCATGGCTTCTCTGATTATTATTGTAGCATACAGTAGCCTTCTCTGCTACGATTATAAAAAGAAACGTACGGAACTCTATATAGCTTCAAAAGCTGGTCTTGTATTAGGGTTAATAGCTATACATGTACACCCTTTCAGGCTCTCCCCAAACCCTAAAGCTCCCTGCCTTTTGTCTTTTTTTGTCTCAGGGATCTGACACGTGTCTCGATTTGAGACCTAACATGAATCCCTATTGAATAGTTTAAAAGATTATTATCTTCTAATCACGATTTTGTTGTATTAAAAACAAAGAGAGTCTCGATCGAATATGATTTACACATTGCAAAAAAAAGGATTTTTTATTTGTTTTTATAAATTATAATGATGCAAAAAGAGAAACTGAGTTGTACTCGTCAAGGGCTTCATTTTCTCTATTTTTTTCCCCAGTTGTACCATGACATATAACTGAATCCGAGCCTTGAGAATCTAGATGCCTGGTCATGTGTGTATTGATTGAGAAACTATCAAATCATTATAACATTTTTTATTTTATTTTTTTTATTTTGGTGGTATAGTATCAAATCATTATTTTCTCTTTTAGCTAAAAAGAGAAGCTGCATCTCCTCCGATCCGTGGGAGTGTTTGTTGTCCTAAAAGTCTGTTAAAATAGGTGGCTCATTGGGAAGCGTAGAACCAAAGTATGGAATCGAACATGTTTTTTGCAATTGTCTCTTCTCAATGGTCGTGGAGGAAATTGAACTAACCGGGCAAATAACAAAGCGATGGGCCCTCATAAATATGTTCTAACCCATGTGTGTGTATATATATATATATATATATAGCTTTATACAGTCAAATATATCGTAATGTGTTGGAAGATGAACATACAAAGAGGCTGAAACGTTGGAGGCGATAGGAACGAGTCGAAAGAAAGAGTAATCAAAAGTTGTTTTACTTCATAGATAATATGAACATATTTTTGATGAACTCTTGAGAGACTGAGTCATCTGGCGATAAGCCTATGTATAAAGTTAGTTGACCCCACCTTCAAAAAGTGCCCTTTTCCCCTGCCTCTAAGCTGAAGTTTACTGTATTAAACTTTGCAGTAGTAATAGGGTTATTTTACTAATATTTGGTCCACAGGATCATTTTTAAAAAAAAATTGAAACAAGAGAAAATATACAGTGGAACATAGAGAGATGGAAAATGAAAATAATAGAGCAATCCGTGCAGGACCACAAGGTTCAATACAGAAAATGAAAATATGGACCATTAGAGTTTGATGTTGGAAAATAATGAGGCAAGAATCAGGCCATCACATGGTTAATAGGATGGCACGGCACATGGGACACAAATTCGACCCAAACAAACTCACGGCTCTCAACTCTCATCTCCTGGTGAAGTACTGACCGAATAACATAATATTCGACCCGAGCAAATTTACAGCTCGACCCCAATAAACTCGGACATTATGGCATAATGTGGACATAGACGAAGCACATGTGAGTCCCTGAACGATGCTTGATTGAGCATCTAGACGTTCAACCAAACGAATTCACAACTTAATTTCCACGCTAAATGACAAGTGTTGTGGTATCACCGAGTTTAAGGTACTTAATCAGCTTGTAAAGGGGTATAGAGCGTTCATTCATTGACAAACAAATTTCAAACCTTTTTTTATCAAATTATTAAATTTTTAAAAGCATTCATTCATCTTGCTCACAATAAAACATCGATTTAGACTCGTATCAAATAGATTCCCCTACCAATTCTGGTCCGATTAGTCCGTTTGATTTGGACTTTATAATTATCCTAGAATACAAAATGGGACGAGAGAGCAAAACAGGGAAAACAGAACTGTTATTGCGCCGAAGTAAAAGATGGAACAAGCGAATCTATCTCGGAGTTTAGGAACTTACAAATCTCTCCTGCTTTCTTTGTTATTTTGAGAGCCAGTAGATAATTAGAAACAACGTACATGCAGCAATGACCGCGGAGAGGATAATTGTGTCTCGAGAACGTTTCCTTCTGATTGAACCTACAAAAGGAGGGGTAACACGTTCACGGGTTACTTCATAGGGAAAACGAGTCCAAAAATATCATGTAGAGGTCAGAATTGATACCGAGTAGGCCGCGGATAACTGGAAACTTGTCTCCGAGAAGTTTTACTTTCCCTTGAACGTCTGCAAACAGGGATCGCTGAGAGCCCAAAACTGCTCTTGTCGCTTGAGCTTGATTAATGACTTCATCGATCTGCACCCACAGCCAAATGATTTTGCAACTGTTACCAGTGTGAGAAATCCATAACGGATGCGAACAAATTGCTTAAATCATGAGTTAGAATTCAAAGAATGAGGGTATAAAAGCCTGTTTTGAATCGCTTCCCACATGTAGCAACTAATCCTCATAAAACGGAAAATATGTGGAATCACATGGAGCTTTGTATTCTAGCTGAATCTTTTTACCTTCTACGATGCTTTCTCCCTCAAACCAGTTACAGTTCAAAAATAAATTACGAGGAGAATGGCGAGTGCAAAAGAATAATACTCACATGGGATATACTTCCGTGGATGGAAGCTCTCTCCCGTAACACTTGCACGCCTGGTGACATACTCCCAGAAGTCTGAGAAAATGACAGCAGAATGCTGAATTTCCCTCACATTTAGACCATCCATGAACTTCAATCTTAGGAAGACCTATTCTGAAGGCAAGGGGATTCTTACCTTATATTCACTAATATCATCTCTGACAGAACTTAAAAGTTCAGCGTGCTCCCTCATCGAGTTTATATTTCCCTTAATTCGCCGAAACTCCTAAGAAATTAAACCCAAATATATTGTGAAGGAGAATGCAGATAACCAATATGTTTAAATTCAAATTCCTACGGAAATGTATGTACCACAGAAGTCCAAAGGCAAACAACAGACAAAAATTTGACCAATGGTAAGTACAGAAATTTCCTCTCATATCACATTTCAGCATAAGAAATATAGATCACAGTGACCAATAACTTGTCTTCCCTGTGTTAGTGTGCCTTACACTAAGCTATTTCTCGATCTTGCATAGTATGTGTCACGCATAGCTATCTCGTATTATACATTGTGGGTTAAAATTTAAATTTTGTTACTTCTCAAGTTGAAGGGCGAAATGTATAATATTGAAAGTCTAGAATGCAAAAAGACCTGGGTAAATTCATGGAGTATATCCCTGTGCCTGGCTAGCTTTTGGTTAACTGATGTTGTCGGAGCTGCTGATGAAGCACATCTGCTCATAGAATCATTAATATCCAAGAGCTTCTCAAGCAAGGATTGGATTTCCATCTCCATGGATTTCCATGATCTTCCAGATCCGACAGTTGGAGATCCCGTGTCAACATACCCTGAGACCAAACGATATACGCTCGTAAAGAAAGGAATCTGAACCTGCCATTTAAAGACTTCCTTAATTCTCGGAAAAAAATTAAATAAGATTGAAAATAGGAATCCTCAACTAGCAAAAACACAGAGAAACGAAGTTTAGGCAAAGCTTATACCTTCCAATACAAGTAATCTAATGAGCTTAATTAGACATATTCAGTAGTTAGATGAACATGAAACATACCTTGGAGGAAGAACTACCTAATGAGAGTTCACTGTTTCCCATCTCAGCCGTTTGAAGAACTCATATGAGATGCGGAAACATACTAATCCATCAATTTCACCATACAAACACAAGAAATGATAACTATGAATCGATGATCCAGAATCAAGGACTAACCAAACAAGTACAACGCAGGCAAATGTTAAGCACCTGCGATGGATTAAGCATACAGAAGCAATTTCCAAGACTGACAACCAAATACGAGGGAAAGTTAACTATCTAGACCAATTCCGATCTATATAAAATTCACCATAGAGATCATTTCCAATTTCTAGATTTCTAACCCTACCGCAGAAACAGTAGACGATAACAACGAATCATGCAGGGAACAAAACACAGATCATGATCATCGGAAAACAAAAAGGACGAATCTGCAAAGAGAAACGAACCTCCTTGGGTAAATCTAGAGCCAAGCTTAGCATACGAAGAGAGCTTAACGTCGAGGTCGCCTTCGATCTTACGAGCTTCTCTCCGGAGTTCCTCCCAACCCGATTCCTGCAGATCCAGAATCGAATCCGTCATCTCCTATCTTCACCAATTTCGGATCACGATCCTCTTGTTCCTTGGAACTCCAGGAAGCTCGACGGAAAACCAATGCCGGAGCTCCGTAGAGTGACCACCGACGACGATCGGATCACAACTGAAGTATGTAAGCGGACAAGTCTCTCTCCATTTCCTTCTCTTGGAGCGGAAATAGCGACTATTAATGGGCTTAATCTTAGTTACATAAATGGGTTTTATGAGGCCCATTTTTAAAATCTTAATTTACCGTAACCATTTGGTTTGGCCTTCGATCTCGACCTCGGACCTCCATTCTCTTCGATCCGAGTACAAATGAAATGACGCTTGAAACTACGAAGTAAATGAGCATATACATAAATCGACACCAGAAGCGGTAATTCTCAGTTCTTCCTCGATTCGGATTTCGAAAGAACGCTCCTTCTTCGATTGAATTCAGAATCCGAAGCGAAGGTAATTCTCGCTGGTGAATCTCACTCTCTTTTGTGCTCAATTTCTGTTGTGTTGGTTGCCTGAGTCTTTTGCTGAAAGCTACGCGATAATCTAGTTCCGGTGGCTTGCATTCGTTCTCGCTAGATAAGCATTTAACTATCAGATCCAGTGCGTTTTAGGCCTGAATATATTGAATTTATATGTGGAATCAGTACCGGCAATGGCTAAAACGGGCAATAGTTTCCTTTTTCTTTCGTCTGATTATCGTTTAATATTATTGTCTATATCCTAACCGCACTGAGTGCTCTTTTCTTTTTCCTCGTTTGATCGATATATCTTAGGTTTGACTTTGTTTAGCCTGTGATAGCGAAGATTGTCGCAACGGAATTCCGGCGGCCATGGTGTCCTTCGAAATGAATGATCGGAAAAGTAAGTGCAGATTGTGCATTTTTGTTGTGTTGAGCTAATTCTTTGTAAATGATATGGATTCGGATAACATAATGTTCCTCTAAGTCTGCATTATGAAAGATTTGACGGTACCTGTACTTAGTTGATGTCCGGTTATCTGTCTTGTTCAAAAATAAGCTATTGAATCTTTTACTCTTTCTTCTCGGTGTTAATGAGGGGAAGGGCCACTTAATAACTAGTAGTTAAGGGTTGAAATCTGTTTACTACCAAGTTACATGACTATATGTGCAACTGAGGCTTGAAATTTTTATGTGATTTGAGACAGAAATCGGGTTAGGGCTAACAGGATTTGGCGTATTTTTCTCGTTTCTGGGAATTATCCTCCTCTTTGATAAGGGATTACTTGCAATGGGAAATGTAAGTGCTATTGTGTTGCATGTTTTCAAGAATCAGAGTGAAACTCATCCCTTTTAGTTTTCTTTAGATTCTTTTCATTTCAGGGGTTAGTCTAACCATTGGTCTCAAATCTACCATGCAATTCTTCATGACACGTCAAAATTTCAAGGTCTGGTTGCTTTCTATCTTGTGCTCCACGTCTATGCGTGTGTTCCTCTGCAGTTATATGCACGAGGAAACAGCTGAATATCTCTTGTACGTTTTCGTTTTTCTTCTGTTTGGATTCAGGGAACCATTTCTTTTGGCGCTGGCTTCTTCTTTGTGGTCATCGGATGGCCCATTTTGGGAATGATACTAGAGACCTATGGATTTATTGTACTCTTCAGGTCAGTTTTTCTTTTCTTTTGATGCCAATGCCTGTTGAAAGCATATACAGTTACTAACCTAATTTCTTTTTCAGTGGCTTCTGGCCAACGTTGGCAGTTTTTATTCAAAAGATACCCATTCTGGGTTGGATCTTTCAACAGCCGTATATACGATCGGTATGCTTCCATTTCAAAACTCTTCGTATATATCTGGCCTAGGACCATTTATTTATTTCCATTTTGAGGCTCTGATCCACATAGAGAATGCTCAAAACATGCAAGTTCACAAATCACTGCAATCTTTTAGCTATCTTTTTACTAAAATCATATGCCGATCCGCTGTTTCTGTGATAATGCACAGTTCTTTGACAAGTACCGGGGTAAACGAGTACCCGTATAGTCCCGCAACTGGAGAGACATTCGCCAAAGATGGTAGAAACTATTTTGTATAATGTTGTTTCCTGAAGAAGATTTTAAACCCTCTGGTTGCAGGAGAGTCTCTCAGGTTTGACAATGTAAAATAAAATAGGACATTTTTCCATCCAATATTAGGCTTCATTGGGTTGCTATATTGGGCTTCTTCCGTAGTCGCCTCACTAATTTCAGGTATCGTTTTTCTGTACAATTTTAGCTGTCCTGAGTTAAAAAGCGAAACGACTATTCTAATTTGACCACAAAAAAAAAAAAAATCGAATAAATAAATCAAAGATGAGACTAGTAGTAGAGAAAGAGACAAAAATAAAACGAAGAAATTTGTTATTTTAAATGGAATAACTATCTCGTGAAGCATAAACTATTGTACGCGATTTCAAGTTGTCTTTATATTATTTTTCTTTGGTGTTTTTCCATTTTGATGCTGCAAGGTGGTGTTGACGGGTTGAAATCTTTGTTTGGTTCATTAACCATGTACCAATTTGGTACGACGTCGTTGTTCGTCTTTGTAATAACAGACGGACGAATCAAATTATTTTTTTTGTTTATATTTATATTTGGATTTTTTTATTTCGTTTGACTGTTGAATCATACCAAATCCTTCTTAGCTTAAAAAAGAAACGGAAATAGTCATTAAAACAATTTAATAATTAACATGCATATATATATATATATATATAACTAGTTGATTGATGCTAAGAATTAAAATTAAGTTTGGATTAGGCATTTAATTAAGAACTTAATGGGCCGTCGTCGAGGCATCCAATAGCATATATTTTAATACAGGTACGATTTTCCGTACAGAAAAAGACAAATTTTGCCGGCTGTACATGTATTATTAAAAAAACAAATCATGCATTTAAAATCACTAACAGTCTTTTTATCTTTTAAATCCACCTTTTACTCTGTGATCTTGAGTGGATTTCAATGTTTCCTTTAAAATAATAACCGTTTTTTTCTAATTTTTTTATTATATATTTATGAGTTATTTCCGTATTCAAAAGAGTCGTACATTTTCGTCAAAAATGGAATTCAATTTAGATTTTTTTGTCTTTTTTGCTCTAAAAGTCGTTAAGCTTTTCATTTCACCTCCCACAGTGCCTGTATTATTTTTTCATATACATGTGGAGCTACGTATTTTCTTTAATATATGAATGAATTGAGAGGCAGATGCTTTTTTAATCACAATCAAAAAAGGTTATGAATGACATTGTCACCATTACAGAATAATATATATATATATATATATATATATTTACATCGATAAGCAAACTTTTTATATTCTCATGAATATTAAATATGTACTAAACCTAAACGGGGATTGCAATGGAAGACCCACTTCCGGTTTAGTCATTACTTTAATACAACTTTCCAAAAGTTGATTAATAATATATATATATATATATTATCATAATAAACCTCTAAACGTTATTAAATAACGAGACTGAGCTGAAACGCTTTTCGCCTTTGTATCCATTCGATTTGGTATTATATCATTTTCAATAGGAACAAGAACGAATTGAAAAATCTACGAAATAATCTTTCAAACAAAAATAAAATAAATAGATGAATCTTAAAAAAATAGATTTAACGTTATAAAAAACTCAATATAATAAACCCCATCACTGATTAACTTTATAATGTTTCGTTTTTTATGATGCTATTTACTCCAATGGTTTTAAAAGATAAAATTCGGTATTTATTTTACGTTTGAACCTCGGAAATTCGTTAAAAATGAAAAAAAAATCGAAAATACTATAAGATATTAAAAAATAATGTAGGAAAAGTTATTGGGCTGAAATATTTCCGGCCCACAAAATGGCGTTGCTAAGGTTACGTGCGTTGATTTCGCAAGATCGTATCGAGGGCCCACCAATGTTTGGTCATAAAGTTCCTTTGACATCTATTATTAGTCGACAAAATTGTAAATAGATATTTATTTTATTTTTATCACATTACCTACAATTAATTGTATTTTTATCAAAATACTTTTTATCGTTTCTTCTTTCTAATAACGGCTCTTCGGAGTTTGGACAGAGTCGCGTCATGTGGGACCCGTTCATGTAGTGCTAGAGTGACACGTTTGTGTACGTTACGTACTGTACGGTACACGAAGATACGATTGTGTGATAAAGAAAAATCCGACGGCTGTAGTTGAAACAATCTTTTTCGTATTTATCGAAGGCCCAAGTAATTCTTATTTTTCTCCCACTCACACATGATTTACGAAATTTCGACGAAGAAAAATACACGTCAGAAATTCCAATATGAACGTACTTTTTTAATATAAAAATTAATCTAAATAATAAAAATGTGTCATTTGTATATTAAACGAATTAGAAGTAAACGTAATCAAAATTTATGCTTAATGAGATAACAAATCTATTCGCCAGCTTATGTATTAGTAATTAACGCCCTTAAATATAATCGAATGCCAAAAATTTGATAGGATCGAGTTAAATATAATTAATTATGCAAAAATAATCAGATCTAACTGTCACGAGCCTCTCTGTTATCTGTCTGCATTTAGATGTATATCTGTAGGCTTCGCAACTAAAGGACACCCCGTACAAATATATATATATAGATATACACCAAAAAATATATTTTTTCATATATATCAAAGTATAAGTTAAAAAAACAGAGGGTGTTGCAAAATCGGGACAAAATGTTGGACACGTGTGGTGGCAAAATAATTGCATCTATATATATAAAAAAATTTGATATATATAACGTATATTTTATTTAAAATAAATAAATAAATATACAGACACCTGCAGAGCCTAATGTCCGGGTGAGTCCTGGTCGTTGTGTCTCAGTTACCACATGATTCTCTTCGTTGTGAACACTAAGGTCCTACGTGTCTCGGCCCCTCCACTTTCTCTGGTCATTCTTTGGTCGTACATATTGATGTTTCATTAGAGTATTGGTTTGTAGCCTTTTGCAAAATAATATACCTTTTATAATTTTAGATATAATTTTTTTTGTTTTTATAAAAAAAAATTAAATTCTTTACCAAACAATTTGAGATACTTTTGAGTTTTTTTAAAGATACGGTACAACAAATATTTCACATTTATATTGCAAGTACAACATTAAACTGCGGATGGGTAAGAAGAGAAGTTAATGAGGGATTGTTCAGGTGATAATAGCAAAAGTGGCAGTTTCCTAATCCAACGGTTGAGATTCCCTCCTCTCATCTGACCGTTAATTTGTCTGACTAAGTTCTCGTTGACCATTTACTTCTCTTTATATAAGTCATCTTTCTCAAGCTCTGCTCTTCCTCTTCAACGTTTCCCTAGTCACAATAATTATCAAAGCATCTTTCTTTCCTTCCCAATCTTCGCCGTTGAATTTCTCTCCCTGCTTTCCTGGAAAATCTCCACCGTTGATTTTCTGCAACCTCTACATCTAACGGAATAACGTTCCTAATTTTCGTGAGTTTCTGAAAGTTGTCATCTTTCTGAAACGTGTTTTGTCGGAATAAATAATTTGTAACGTAGCTTTTTATTTTTGCTTCGTGGCTGAACTGATCTTCCCCTTCAGCGGCGAAGCTTAACCGATCATCTGTCTAAGTTCTGTGACAAGATTCTCTAAATCAGCCTGTTCTTGAGATTCTGTTCCTTGTAGTGTGGAATTAACGCAAAAACCATGAAGAAATTCAGAGGCTTCAGAATCAGAAGACGGTTTCTCCGGCTAACCAGGTGGACACTCCGAAAGACCCGGGTACACCAATCCGGGTATAACCGATTATGCCCGACCCGACCCAATTCCAAGCCGAGAACAATCGCCAAGCTCATCAGCTGGGGACGCCGTCTGAGAGAGAGAGCCAGATCGATCGGGTCAAGGAGGATAGGATCCGGGTATTCACCCGTAAACCAGGAATCGCTTGGGACAAAACCCGACTCGGTTCCTAAGGGTCACTTGGCGGTATACGTCGGTCAAAAAGACGGCGACTTTCACAGAGTTTTGGTACCCGTCGTTTACTTTAACCATCCTCTGTTTAGTGAGCTGCTTAGAGAGGCCGAAGAAGAGTACGGATTTTCTCACCAGGGTGGGATTACAATCCCTTGCCCGTATTCGGACTTCGAGAGGGTCAAGACCCGGATCGCATCTGTGTCGAGTTCCCGGAAACTTCCCTGGAGCCGCCGCCAAAGGTTTTCGTTACGATGATGATGACGGCGCGTGACGTTGATGATGAAAACTCAAGATATGCGAATAGAGTATTTGCAGAATGTTTTATAGTCGTTGAACAGTTAGGACTTTTACCCTTTTTATTTTGATTTTTACGCTTTTTTTTTTACTTTTTACCATTTTCTGACTTTGGTCAGGTAAATGTGATAGTGAATGTTAGGTTAAGACGATAATGTACATAATATCGAGATTATTTGTCCTTGTTTAATTAATGCATGGTTTATGCTGCTATGATTATAATGATTGTGATTTGCATGGGGACGACTTGGTCTGATAGTTTTTGGGGAGTGGTCAAATGAAAATGATTAAATCAAGGAAAAGCTAATCACGACTCTATTCACCTCTTGCCCTACCAAAGATTTAGCTATCAATCACCACAAATTCTCCCACTAATTATATTAAATACCAGGGACTAATCTTAACACTATAATACGATTAATATAAGTTTTAAGACATACGGGTTAATGGTAATATACTATAAGATTCAATGGTAAAAATAATACACATGTTCCTTTGGAAGAGAAGGACAAAAGGAGATCTTTAAAAGATTGAAGCATTGGTCGCCATGAATGTCCCTTTCCCTGTGGTGGATGTGTATGAGTGTATGTATATATAGAAAGAGATTGATGGAATGAGTGGAGAATCCACGCATCACATATATCACAATTTAAAAAAGGATGGACAAAAATGATACCCTCAAAGCCTTATAGAGCCACAAATTATTACAGACGGTGCAACGGTTACAAATGGCAAAACGAGTCAATTATATAATATGTACTTTATTTGAAATTGCATGCGCTTAATGACACGGATTCGATTATGTTATTTTTTAAGACCCTCATTATCATTTCATAATATGTAGATCCATGAAAGCAAAATCTCACTCTATAATCATATGTATTATATATACACCTCTGCAATATTTTGTCTTCATTTCATGTTTTCGTTTTTTTAAGTATTTCAGAAATATTAGTTAACTACGAATCCTAATATATATATATATATATATGTTATTGAGCAATTATAAACTTTTTTAGGATTGAGATTGAACGTGAAAAGAATATTATATTATGTTGTATCATATTAGATGTTACATAAACAATAGACTCTTATATATGTTATTGATAATCAAAACTCTTAAACTAAATTTGATATTATTTAGTCTCAAATTCATATGCATATTGCAGCAACTTTCACATTTATTAGTTTTCAAGAGTGTTTTAAAATGTAATCACTTGACCTAGCTAAGTATGTATATAAACATGTATGATCTCTTTGATATTTTTTTTTATATACTCAGTACAAATTTAGCAAATCCGAAAGATTGATTAAATATATGATTTGTCTCTCAAAATTTGAGTTGAGTTAAAAACTCTAGCTTTCTTTTATAATATTGAAAGGAAAAATAATTAAGTACAAATTACGAATCCCAAAAAACGCAAGTAAACGGTTCTACAAATACATGAAATACGAAGCTTGAGAAGTTGAATTAGTAAATATTGGTCCTGCATTTCATTTTCGGTTATAAATGTTAGAATATTCAAAAAGGCCAAGTTGATTAACGGAACTAGGTTGGTCCATTTTTTAGTTTTATCTCCACTGGGTTGACATTAATGTGGCCTTGGCTACTAGTTGATCATCTAGGCTCCACAATATTATATATTCTTTTTCTAAAAACAACAAAAGTGTATATTTTGGTTTATTAAGAGTATTGTTTTGTTATTTACAAATGTAATATACTCACCACGCTATCAAGAATCCATATATCTTCTCCTTTAGATTCCATTCCACAAATTTCAATTTTCCTTTTTATATATGTATTATTCATTCCACAAATTTCATTTTCCCTTTTCTCTTTAATTGAGTTTATTTTTACGTTTAACATTTCATTTTTTTATTTTTCCAGGTTTTTTATGGAAAAAAAGTGCATGTGTTTATTAACATGTGTTTATAGAAATGTGATTTAAAAAATCTCGATTTTTTTGTATCGAATTTCTATTTTGTTTGTATTTTTAGAATATGTTTTTTCATTGTAATTTTCACAATAACGAGTTCATCGATTACAACAAATTTGTTTGATAATTAATATTTTTGGGTTCATATGATCACACTAATTTGCAGCTGATTTCTGATACATTAACTAGTCCATAATATTTTAGTTGTTGGCAACGATTAACCATAATTGAAGAGCATAACAATATGAAATTCATTATAATCCATCCTTTAAATCATCTTTATACTAATCTATCATCGTAGATCAATATCGTCGTTATTTATTGAATTTTAATATATTTTTCATAAATCCCATAAAATTGGGATTTTAGGGGGTTACCGACATTGATTTTTCACATTATGCTATTATTACTAGCAAATCACACTTAAATTGAATATTTATATTACAACGCACTCATGGTTAGTGACAGGGTAGTCTATATAGTTTTTACGAAAACCATGAAATTTGATTCCGTCCTGTGTATTAAATAATTCATCCCTATTTAAATTAATGAATAAATTATATAATCGATTTGTTTAGTCCTCTAACCAAATCTCCATGCAAGCTCAAGATTCGAGGTTTATATGCAAACTCTAGATTCGATATATATATATATATATATATCGATTGCAGAGCTTGTATGGAGATTACAAATTCGGAACTTATTTTTATTGTTTTTTAAATTTTAATGTTTTACCAGAAGTAGAAGTACGTCTCATAAAAATATATTCTAAATAAAGATTGAACGTGTCACCATTTTAACAAAATAAGTAAAAACAACAAAATAAATTATTGGCTCGCTCATCTGTATAAAATTAATATAGTTTTAATTTAATTTAATACATATATATATATATATCATTTTCTATTGTGAAATAGTCAGAGAATCAACCTTGAAACATATAATACAAACAAATTATAGTAGAACACATTTATACAGGGTTGAAGAGCTCTTGGGGATGTGGGCTCATGATGGGCCTCATTTCGTATAAACTAAATGGTCCTTCTGTTTTGGGTGATTAGACTTTAAGATTTTTTCATACTCTTACAGGCCCAAAAAGCAATAATGCCTCCATTATATATATATATTTTTTTCTAAATTCCTTTTGGATGTTCACTCAATCTTATATATCTCTAAGTTGATATTTAGAAAAAAAAACCTCCAATATCCCCAACTATCTTGTTTTACGTTAATTTTTTTTAATTATTCGATTCAGTCGATTTCCTTCTCATCTTATAAAATTCAACGTTGAATTTTCTTAACCGTTTTTCAGATTCCCAACGGGCATCCGTTACAATTTGTAACGGACGTCCGTTGGAAAGGCAGACGAGCCGCCATTTAGCCG
>CM071861.1:38064294-38082224 GCA_036759665.1 Gynandropsis gynandra
GGATGCCCGTTGGGAATCTGAAACGTCACGTCAATTTAATTATTCCGTTACAATGACGCATGTTTCCAACGGTCATCCGTTGCAATTTGTAACGGATGCCCGTTGGAAATTTCGATATATATATGTTGCGACAGATTTTTTCTTATTTCAACGCCAAACAAATCCATAAATCTTAAACACTACCAAAACTTACAAAAATGAGAAGACGTTTTATAGGAAGCGGGGGAATGTTGGCCGGTTCCGCGGGAGCGCCTCCCCCGCCGCCACCACCTCCATATCGTCCTCCGTCACCAGTAGCGGCACCGCCGATATTTGTTGACAAGGACGATATGGTTGATATCGATGCCTTGATCGATGATTTCGATGGGCGTCCAACCCTTCCGATCATCGATCCCGAACGTTCTCCTGGAACGTTATGGTAATGTTAATGTAATTGTTATGAATTTCATTTAAATTGCGTAAATATTATTAACTTGATATTTTGCTATGCAGGTTTGATGAGAGTGATGTCTTACGACACACTAATAACAACATGATTTGGGGATCGATGCAAGATGATCTCTTTTAACCCAATTTCACCCGAATTTAACCCGATTTTACCTATTTTAGCCATTTCATCCCAATTTTTTTCGATTTTACCAAATTTCAAACCGATTCAACCGAATTTTAACTCCATTTCACTCAAATTTAACCCGAATTAACCAATTTCGCTCATATCTAATCCAAATTAACCGATTTCACCCAAATTTAACCCGATTTTACCATATTTTAATCCGATTCCGCCTAATGTTTACTCGATTTTGTCGAATTTTAACTCTATTTTACTCAAATTTGACCTGATTTTACCCAATTTTAACCCAGTTTCACCCATATTTAACCCGATTTCACCTAATCGGATTTAATTTGAGTGAAATAGAGTTAAAATTCGATAAAATCGAGTAATAATTGGGCGAAATCGGATTAAAATAGGTAAATCGAGTTAAATAAAATTGGGTGAAATCGGGTTTAATTTGAGTGAAATAGAGTTAGAATTCGGTTAAGTGAGGTTGAAATTAGGTCAAATCGAGTTAAATTTGGCTGAAATTTGGTTAAAATTGGGTGAAATCGGGTAAATTTGGGTGAAATAGAGTTAGAATTCGGTTAACTCGGTAGAAATTTAGTGAAATCGAGTAAAAATTGGATAAATTGGGTTAAGATTTGGGAATTTGATTAAAGTAGGGTGAAATCGGGTTAATTTAAGTGAAATAGAGTAAAAATTGGATAAATTGGGTTAAGATTTGGGAATTTGATTAAAGTAGGGTGAAATCGGGTTAATTTAAGTGAAATAGAGTAAAAATTGGGTAAAATCGGGTTGAAATTTGGTGAAATCGAGTAAAAATTATGCGAAATTTGATTTAAATAGGTGAAATCGGGTTAAATTTGGGTGAAATTAGGTTAAAATTGGGTCGAAATCGGGTTAAAGACCGGATATAATGTTGGTCAAAATCGGGTATTCGAATTGGGTCAAATCGAGATCAAAATCGGGTCGATAAACACCATTACATGGTTTATATAACGGAAGGGGGAATCGGCTTAATTGACAAAATTGAAAGGGATCGGTTCACTACAAAAACACTTGCGATTTCCAACGGACGAATCCGTTGGAAATCGCCAAAATTCCGTTGGAAACAGCCGTTTCCAACGGACACCAACGGATTTCCGTCCGTCGCGAAAAGTTCGTTGCAAATGAGGATCCGTTGCAATTCGTGACGGCGTTCCAACGGATATTATCCGTTACGAAATTGCAACGGACTGTCAACGGAATAAGCCGTTAGAATAATAGTAACGGATCACCGTTGCAAAACGTTGTGACGGACGGCCGTTGGTGTGCAACGGTGGTCCGTTGCAAAATCGGAAATCTTTGCAACAGACATCCGTTGCCACGTGGCGGGAGATTGCAACGGATGACCGTTGCAAACTGGCAGGAAGATTTAGCGGGAAAAATATTTTTCAACGGAAGCCCGTTAGCGGTTGCAACGAATGTCCGTTGCAAAAAGGTGGGAAACAATTTGGCGGGAAAAAATTAGCAACGGATGGTTCTTGCTGCGGTGTTGATCCCCTCACCTGGCCCGACAACAACTCAATGACGCTCTCCAAATGTTGTATCTTCACTGATTGTTGCGCCGTTTCAGCTCGTTGTTCTCGAAGTTGTGCTTCGAGTTCTTCGATCCGCCGTTGTTGAGAAAAACTCTCTTGGACCGATGGAGGTACTGACGTTACGTCTTCGAGGATGTCCTTTTGAAGTGCTCCGAGACCGTACAGGCGTCCCTTATACGGTTTCACCGACTACAAAACAAATAATCGTAACGTTAGAATTTAACAAATTATATTAATAATTTAGAAACAAAATAATAAATTATTACCTCTAAATAGATTTGGTCCTTTTGTAAAGGACTGAGGTCGTCGGGGCTTAAACCGCAAGCTTGAGATTGTTGTGTGATCTTCTCCGTCACAGCTCTCACGGTTCGGGTCGCTCGAGGATCGACGAGTTCCGGTTCTTCAGCCTCTTCCCCGACAACCGACTTCTTCTTTGCGTGGGTTTCTAATACCACTTCAAGAAGAGTCGGTTCTCTTCCCATCCGTTGCGTCTACAATATAAAAAATTTTTGTTAGATAAATATTTAAATGAATAAAAAATCTAAATAATTTAAAATTTACCAATTCTTTTTTTCTTTTCGCGAATGATTTTGATCCCGAAGTATGGCGATGGGGACCATCTCCGGGAACCTTCTCACCGTAGCGATTTTGTTTAGCCTTCTCGCTCTTGGCCTTGAATGATGGGGACTCCCAATGCTCAATCAATTTGTTGAAGACCGTTTCGGTTGCCCAGTTCGGTCTGCTGTTGTTGGCGTAGTAGTTCCGCTTCGCACCATTCATCATGATGCGCAACCGAATCTGCATATCACGCACCCATGCAGTGAAGATGCGCGTTGTATGAATTCGGCGCCATCTGTATGAACGCTGCAAATAGAATTATATAATTAGTAGTTTTCAAATATATATTTTTAATTTTAAAATTCAAATATAATTAATAAAACTTGCCACAAAAGTGCGCCACCATCGCTGGCGCACAACTTCTGGCGTAACTCCTGGGTGAAATCGGGTTTAATTTGAGTGTAATATAGTTAGAATTCAGTTAAATCGGTTTGAAATTCCGTGAAATTGCGTAAAAATTGAGTGAAATCGTGTTAAACTTTGGTGACATTGGATTAAAAAGAGTGAAATCGGGTTAATTTTAGTGAAATAGAATAAAAATTAGGTAAAATCGGGTTGAAATTCGATGAAATCGAGTAAAAATTATGTGAAATCAGATTAAAATAGGTGAAATCGGGTTAAATTTGGGTGAAGTTGGGTTAAAATTGGATCAAAATCGGGTTAAAATCGGGTATAATATGGGTCAAAATCGAGTATTCGAATTGGATCAAAATCGGGTCAAAATCGAGTCGGTTAATGCCATTACACGGTTTATATAACGGAAGGGGAATTGGGTGAATTGACTAAATTGAGGGGGAAATCGGCTGAATTTTGTAAGATGAAAAAAGAATCGGGTGAGTCGGATAGATCAAGAAAAATTGACGTAAAGTAGGATAGTTGGGAATGACGGATACATTTTTTTCCCTCGATATTTAAATAATAAAGTTATATTCGAATTGAGAGTCGGTATAATATACTATTATATACAATTCGGTATAAAAAATTTATGTTTCTAGCCTTCCAGATGCATAGCATGTACGCAAAATAACATTTTTTATATTTTTTACAAGTTTTTGAAGTTTGTGGTTTTTTTTTCTATTTCGACTAATTTGAATATATTTCAAGATAAATATTAAAATTAGAATATGAGAGACGTTTTATATCAACCCATCAATTTAATTATCTCATATTAAATTACCCGATCTATTTTTTCATTTGTTCTGATAATTTTATTTGTTCGTGTTAATGTTAATGAAGCATGGGTGATATAATAAGACTAGGATGTGGAATCAAGATGCATATTTCATTCGAAAATTAATTTGGATGGAGTATTTTTTATTAATTAACAGAAAATAGATTTTATAATGGGGTTAAATTTTTACATATATATTGTGTTATCAAGTCTCTAGCAATAATCATAACAGTGTCACAACAGATATTTAATATTCTATGATTATAATAACTTAAAAATGGAGCGAGAATCGAACAACGTATATTTAAGTGAAGGAGAAACTATTACGATTGACTAAAATCCATAAAATATTATATGAAATATACAATATTGGCATCGAATAGTCGTAATTATTATAGAAAAACAGAGTTAAAACGGAAGAAGAGATTATAGAAAAAATTTCTATATTGTGATGATATTAAGAGTATGCTATTTATAGGAAAAAAGGAAGAGAAAAAAAATAAAATACAAACTCTTGCATGAAGAGTAGACATGAATGACAAACTCTTGCATGGAGAGTAGACATAAATGGCAAACTCATGATGAAGGGAAATAAATAAAAAATTAGAACAAACATAGTCAAAAGATGAGTAAATGGTTGATGAAGAATATGTAGTTAATATTCAACATTCCCCTCAAGCACGACTAAAATCATGCGATGATGCCTCGTTAAAAACCTTACCAAGAAAACCCAGTGGGATAAAACTTGGGAAGGAAAAGAGTACAATCACAAGATATGATTAGACGAGCTTGATATTTGTGGAGATTGATGAATATCTCTTAGACCAATCCTTTCACAGAGACTTTTGCACATCTTATCACTGGTTGCTTTGGTAAAGACGTCCGCAAGTTGATCACCACTTTTGGTGAAGGTGGTAGCGATGGTTCCTTGCTTGATCTTTTCTCGAATGAAATGGCAGTCAACTTCAATATGCTTCGTTCTCTCATGAAATACTGAGTTTGCTGCAATATGAATGACGACCTGTTTGTCACAATGTAGAGTGATTGCATGTGGTGATTTGATGTTGAGATCTTCAAGGAGAGCCTTCAACCAAACCAATTCACATGTTGTATTGGTCATTGCTCTATATTCAGCTTCAGCACTAGATCTTGCAACGACACTTTGCTTTTTGCTTTTCCATGTAACAAAATTTTCTATCCGTTCTACCTCCGGCCTGATTTGCATCACAATATCCAACAATTTTTGTGTGGCCATTGCACTCCATCCAAATTCCTTTGCTAGGAGAGCCTTTTAGATATTTGAGAATTCTTTCAACCATGGTCCAATATTGTTTTGATGGAGCGTGCATATGTTGACTAACCTGATTAACAACAAACACAAATCCGGTCTTGTTATTGTTAGATAAATAAGCTTACCTACTGTCCTTTAATACCGTCCAATATCTTCAAAACATTCCCCCTTTCGATGGTCTTTGAACTTTTTTTCAATGGGAGTCTTTACTCGTTTCGCACCTAGATTTCCTGTTTCATCAAGTAGATCAAGTGTATACTTTCTTTGGGACAAAAAAAAGTCCTTCATTAGATCGAGTTACTTCAATACCAAGAAAGTATCTAAGATCTCCTAAGTCTTTGATATCAAAGGTAACTTTGAGAAAAACCTTTGCATTTTCAGTTCCAACTTGATCATTACCTGAGATTATTATATCATCAACATAAACAAGTAGAATGATAATACATGATTCCCCCTTAATGGTAAACAAAGAATGGTCTGCCTCGCTCCGAGTAAAGCCGTAATTAAGCAAGGCATCGTGAAATCTACGGTACCATGCTTTTGGAGATTGTTTCAATCCGTATAGAGCTTTTTCAGCTTGCAAACTTTGTTTAGATCCGTTTTGAGACCCGGAGGTGGGACTATGTATATTTTTTCTTCAAGATCGCCCGACAAAAACGCATTCTTCACATCCATCTACCAAATGCCAAAGATCTCATTTAAGATTAGTTGCAATAGAGAGAATAACATGAATAGTGTGAAGTTTTACGACAGGAGAAAAACCCCATTTAAGGTTAATATTCGACAATTATTGGCTTTTGGATGAGATATAGAGAATATTAAAAATGGTGGACAGAAATTAAAGTGTCAATCCTCATCTCTTAATTCTCCACTATCTTCAGACAATGTGGAATCTCTATAGAACATATACTAAACCAAAAAAAAAAAAAGCATCGCACCGTGGGACCCTCGACCCACATCAACAAAACTTCTAAGAAATTACCATAAATTTCTTGAAATTTCTCTGCTATTTTATTTCATATTTTATATGAATTTGAAACAAGTACTATTAGTCAATAATAAGATACCAAAATTCCAAACTGTCAAATTAAAATAAAAGAAACCAATGTATATTGTTTTATATTTCACATCAGCTTTACTTAGACATTCCCCGAAAGAACACATCAAATATCACTAACCCTTGTCTTCTCTCCAAGAACAAACACTATGAAAATGAAATATTTTTCACTAAATCCTCAAGAAAAATCAATGAGAAACCCTAATTTCCTCTTTAACAGATTCACCAAAACAAAAATCAAAACCCTTTTATTGTTCATCTTCTTCTTCTTCTCCTTTTTCATCAATTCATTGTCTTCCTCTTCATCCGATTCTCACATCTTTATCTACGGAGGTTGTTCACAAGAGAAGTATTCTCCTAACACTCCCTTCGAATCAAATCGTGATTCTCTCCTCTCCGCCGTTATCACCGCCTCCTCCGAAGCGTCCTTCGACAGTTTCGCCGTCGGAAATGGCTCCTCCGCCTCCACTGACGCTTCCGTCTTCGGCCTCTACCAATGCCGCGGCGATCTCAAAACCGCCGACTGCTCTAAATGCACCCAAAACGCCGTCGACCAGATCACCCTCCTATGTCCCTACTCATACGGCGCATCTCTACAGCTCGAGGGCTGTTACTTACGTTACGAAAACATCGACTTTCTTGGGAAGCAAGATACGAGTCTTAGGTATAAGAAGTGTAGTTCCAAGAGTGTGGATAATGATTATGATTTTTTCAAACGAAGAGACGATGTTCTTGCGGATCTTGAGACGGCGGAGGGATTCAAGGTGAGTCGGTCGGGATTGGTGGAGGGTTTCGGGCAGTGTGTCGGAGACTTGACGCAGAGTGACTGTACGGCCTGTTTGGCTGATGCTGTCGGGAAATTGAAGAACTTGTGTGGTTCGGCTGCTTCGGCTGAGGTTTTCTTGGCTCAATGTTACGCTCGTTACTGGGGTTCTGGTTATTATGATTTCTCTTCAGGTCAGTCATCATTTTCTTTTTTTTTTATTTATTACATTAATCCCTTATTTATCGATTTTACTCAAAAGTTTACAATTTATATACTATTTTATTTTAATAAATGTAGATCACCTAAACCATTTGGCCCTTGTTTTCCGCCGCATATAATTGAGAAAAATCACGAGTCTAGCCGCTTCTCGATAACACGAGAAAGTTAAAAGAATCATAATATTTCACTCTCTTAATGACAATATCGAATATTATATAATATTTTGTACTGATTAAAGCATAAATGTGTATTATTCACTCGAGTGAAATAATAAGATTATATAACACAGTAATGGTGGGTCAACTCTAATTACATTAATAAACATAAAGTAAGAGTATAAATGTTATATCTTATAAAATATTCTTTTCTTTGTGCACACATATATTTTATTTCATTCCAACTTTTTTTTCTTCTTTTTTTTGCACTGTTCATATTCTCCACGGTTCCCTTAGCAATCACATGTCAAGCTTCACGTTTTTATATTCACCAAATTCCTAAATTCTTTACTTAGTGAGAGGACTTATGTTACTTGCCACGTATGATATTATGGCTCGTACAAAACATTTGCTTAAATCAATAGATTACTTTTTTTGAAAGGTAATGTGTGAATTTTTACTATTTATAATGAAGATCCTACGAACGGCGATCACGTGGGAAAATCAATTGCAATAATTGTTGGAGTAATAGCAGGATTCGCAGTTCTTGTAATTCTCCTCTCTCTTTGCAGAAAATCCATGCGTAAGTCATCTCTAATCCGTTGTTTAATTATTAATTTAAATCCCTAATTCGTATTTAATTTAGATATGCAGGATTATAATACTTTCTACTCTATTTTTTATCCTTCTCGTGATGCGCAGATTAAGCTTAAGAAGATGCGACTCAGCTTTGTTCCATTACTCTCTCTCTGTTTCTTCCTTTCTCAAGTTTTTCTAAAATTTATAATTTTGTAGGAGGAAAATGGATTTTTTTATGAATATTTCCATATAGGAATTTTTTATAAATATTCTCAAAAGAGGTGCTGATTACTTTATTGTTCCATCAAATAGTTTTATTTGCAGCTCCCACTTTACTTAGTGGCGGCAATTATTCGAATTAATAATTAAATAATCCAAAGAGATAATATCTCATTTGTTTATTACAAACAATTACAAAGCGGGAGACATGTCGGAAGTCTCGTGATTCGGTCTCAGATTTCCCAAAAGTACGTGTCTTGGATTGAACTCAGTTTTCATGGGCCTTAAAAGAATTTCGGCTCGGCCCATAAATTACATTGTATCAGCCCATACCAATGGCAACAGAGAATTCATTAACCATATTTTACAAATAAAATCATCTGAAGAAAAAAAATACAAATACAAATTCTATTACAAACAATTTCTAGATTCGGATGTTATTACTTTTTTTTTACTGGAATTATGTCCCGAACCGATAGTTGCGTCTGACATACAAATCAAATGAAAGTAATCAAAGCCCAGAAGTGAACGGCACGCTCGTGGCCGGGATCCAAGAGTTCCCGGCGATGAAACTGCCGACGGTGAACCTCGAAGCATCTGATGCGGTCCTTAAGACCCGGAACCCGGGCCATGTGACCCGTCTAGCGGTCGAAGAACCCGGACCCGTATTCTGATACTCCGCATAGAACAATGTCTTTAACGCAAAATTCCCATCCCACTCGAGCCATCCACGTGGATCAATCAAACCATCAAGAAACGTTTTCATGAACACGGTCCTCGAGTACTGCCTCCATGGTCGACCCAAATACGTCTTGACGGATCCCAAAACGGGTCGTAGATCCGAAGCGGCCGTGACCCGGGAATTGTGGATCACAATCCCAGTGTTCTGATTCGGGTCGGATCTTCCTTGGGCCGTGAGTGTGTTGGTCTTGTTACGAGGTCGACGCGCAAAGATGTTGCAGTTTTGAAAGACCGCAGCCGCGTTGCCGAATATAAAATCAACTGTACCGTAAATATCACATTCGCGGTAAAACTGACGGTTAGAGTGGACGTAGAGAGTGTCTTGGTAACCTTCGAAGCTGCACTGGTAAAATACGGATAGATCGGAGCCGGATCTTAGAGCCACGGCTTGACCGTTGTTTGGACCGGCGGTGTTACGGAACGTGATGCCACGCGCTATGAACCCATCTCCAACCACAGCTAAAACAAAACAAGTAAAATAAATAAATGTCGATGACATGATTATCTGTACTGAATATAGTAATATTGGTCATTGTTTTGAATCCAAATAATAAAAATGTTAAATCCAACTATTATATATACGACAAGATAAAATATATAAAGAGTTGCGTACACAAGTTTTTATTTGGGATTTGTGTATAAAAAAACCACGTGGACCATGACATAGATAGGCTTAAGGGTCCATTAGGCGGATGGATATAACTATAGAGTAAGGTCCCAATTTGCAACAAATATTTCAAAATTGCTAAATTTGCACGAAAACATATATTATTGCATGAAAATATGCGTGCAATCTAACGCAATGTTAGGTGAATCATATCCTTAAAAGATATTCAATTTGTGAATCATTTGACTTTATGACATTGAAGTGTATGTTTTTGTCTACGGTGCCAACTTCAACTTTGAAATGGTTTATCAGAGCGCGTGTAAATGTAAATTCCTCGCTCACTTGCAAAGGCTTATTGATATTTTATTCACATAACACTATGTATGATATTAAACTCCGATTATTATTATTACAAACGTACGTGTTATAGCAATCACCTTAAATAAAATTTAAATATGTTTTTTTTGTAGAAGAGCATAAAATATTAAATTGTTAAAAGATATTTGAGGGTTTAAAAAAGGACTTTCGCAGGCCACGCAAAAAAATGTCAAAGGTTGAAAAACAGGAACATTAAAAAAAGTATAATCCGAGAAAACAAAAAACGGAAATATCTAAAACAGGGGGCTAGAACAAGAATAATAATGCATTTTTTTTAATATAGATAGACGGTAAAATTCATGATACATAACGGTTGGTCCATTTGGCAAATCAAATTCAAATTCATTTTGTTGCATGGGGTAAAAGTTGACCGGTGACCTTTATAATATATGTGAGGTTAAAATTAATAAGTAAAAATAAATATGCTAAAACTATTATAGGACGATTCCGTATATAATTAAACAATAATTAATGATGTAATATTGGGAATTTAATGGATAAAAAATACGTACCAACAGTGGCTGAATTGAACGTGGTAGTCCCACCTCCAACACTTTTGCTTCCGGTGATAATAGTTTTCCCTTTTCCATCACCTCTCAACATAATGTTCTTCGCCCTTATCTCTATGTTTTCATTATACACACCTTGCTTCACATATATTACGAATCTACCACTCCCGGACCGCTTTGAAGCCGCGTTGATCGCTTCTTTTATCGTCCTGAAATTACCCGACCCGTCTTTGGCCACCACTATGTTGGCCCGAGGCGTCGAGCTCTGCAGAAGCTTCCTCTCGCCAGGTCCGACCCACTCGGGGAATCCGTTTCCAGGTGTTGGTGTATAGTTGAAGGGCACTTTGTTGATGGCAAGTGTGTTGCTAATAAGCTTAGAGACGTTGTTTGACATCAAGGGTAAGAGATAATCGGGTACGCCGAGTTCGATGAACCCGGTTCGACACGTCTCGAGATTGGTTAGAGCCGAACTGAGCCATGTCTGAGCGTCGACTTTAGAACACTTTACATAAGGGTCAATGGTTTCGTTAAGTTTGGAGACGGTGTAGTCATAGAGCTTAAGACAATCCTCCCATGCAGCTTTTTCATGTGAGTTTCGGCACTTTGGTCCCAACGTGAATGCATGGTTCTTGGCGAGCATGGCTCGGTCCAAAGCTAATTTCATGGAGATTTTCAGGAACTCGGTCTCGGATTTGATGGTTTGATGGTTCGGGTTGTGGGTGAGGAAATACTCGCATGGTTTAGGGTTTGGAGTTTTGCTGCACCATGATTTCACGTCTTTGGAGCTGTACGCGAACACGGTCGGTCCAAGGAATATACAAAAGCACAAAATGGTAACGTAAACTCGAAGAGCCATTGGGTCAATAATTTCAAATAAAAAAATGATTTAAGAAATGTTTGATTATGTTGTGTGTGTTTGATGTCTTGAATCAATCTGTTTATATAGATGCATGCCTTAGGCCGACGTGGCGTCGTTTACACAAAAAAGAAAAACAAACGAGTTCAGAGAAAAACTGATGAAATTTTCTCAGATTTCTAACCAAAATCTAAACTGAAGCAAGGTAGTCAATTTAAAAATTATATACCATTAGTTGAATAATATGTACCTACCCCTAGGTTGGTAGGGGTCATGCCGTCATTTATTATCTAGAATTATATCAGTATTTCATCTTTGGATTATTTCATTGACCTTTAATTTATTTACTGCTGGGATAAACTAATTTAACCTTCTTAACTCAAGGAGAAGTAATACATCACCCATTTCAATATCAGGAACTAATTTGTACATACAAATAATTGTTATAGTTTTATGGGTCCAAACGTTTAAACGACGTGGTATTATTTTGATGTGATTTAGGTATTATCAGAACATGGAAAACATTTATTTTTTTATTGATTAAATAAAAAATACAGTGTTTGTCTATTTATAATAATACACCACATCTCTAACTAATTATTTGCTAAATCTAACATCCTAACTAATTTAATTAAACATATTAATATTATAATTATCAATTACATATACTATATTCTAATATTTTTCTCAAGATAGATAGTAAATATTATTAACTCCCAGAAGTAGGTTAACATATGGAATTGTTGTGAAGATAGCGGCTTTGTCAAGATATTATTAATTTGATTATGCGTTTCTATGTGCATCGTCTTGATAAAACCGGATTGAAGCCTTTCCCGAATAAGATAACATTCAATTTCAATGTGCTTCGTGCGCTCATGTTAGACTGGGTTGTTTGCGATATGTGGTGTTGTTGTGTTATCACAAAACAACAAAGCAAGTGTGGTAATAAGGATTGATAATTCACTAAATAAGATAGAAATTCATACCAATTCACAAGTAGCATTGACTATAGAACGATATTCTGCTTCGACACTATTTCGAGATATAATTATCTGTTTTTTTTATTTCAATGAAATAAGAGATTCACTACAAAAAAACACGGTAATTCCAACGGACGGGGCAACGGATCCGTCCGTTGGAAACAAATTCTAACGGATAGCAACAGATATGTTAATGCTTTCAACGGGAGAGAATCCGTTGCAAATCCGTTGGAATTTTTAACGGATTTTAACGGAACATTTCCGTTACAAAATCCGTTACAAATCCGTTAACAATTTGCGACGGATTGTAACGGATAATATCCGTTGGACATATCCGTTGCCAGGCCGTTAGAAACCGGGGAAAAATATTCTGACGGTCATCCGTTACTCATTGTAACGGACATCCGTTACAAATTGCAACGGAGGACCGTTGATATTGTTAATTTCGAGGTCCAACCGTCGAAATTAATTCGTGAGACCTTGTAACGGACATCCGTTACCATTTGTAACGAATCGCCGTTGATATAGTTAATTTCGAGGTTCAACCGTCGAAATAAATTCGTGAGGCCTTGCAACGGACATCCGTTACAAATGCCAACGGATGTCCGTTGAAAATTTCACTATATATATGGTTGAATCTAAAACAATATCAATGTCAACCGATATGATATATTCACCACCAAAATCAAGTATCTTCCTTCTCAATGGTTGAATCCAAAACAGCTTTGATAAATTTTCTTACCGAGTAAGTTTATTAAAGGTTGTTTTGCATTCGATCATTGAGATAAGGTACTAGTTTTGATGACGGATATGAAGTATCTGTTGTATTCATGGTTGAATCTAAAACTACTTTTATAAACTTTCTCACCTGGTGGTGAGGAAGTTTATTAAGGTAGTTTTGGATTCAATTATGACTGGTTTTGGTGACCGAGGTAGCTGTCGAATATGAATCAAGCAAACCACCGATATCAAAATGTTATCAGGATGGAGCACGCACGGAAGATTAGCATGTCCTTATTGTATGGAGGATACAGATTCATTTCGACTAGTACATGGTAAGAAACCATGTTGGTTTGATTGTCATAGAAGATTTCTTCCTCGTGGTCATGCTTTCAGGAGAGATAAAAAACATTTTCGGAAGAACGTGGTTCAAAAAAAAGAGGCACCGTGCATGCAAACCGGAACACAAATCCTTTACGAAAGATTGAACACAATGGAGGATTTACAAGAATCAGTAGAATGCGGTGGAGATCGTGGGCATCGTAAACCAAAAGGTCAAGGTGAATGGCATAACTGGTATAAACGTAGTATCTTTTGGGAACTACCATACTGGAAATCATTGATATTACGTCATAATTTAGATGTTATGCATATCGAGAAGAACTTTTTCGATAACATCATAAATACTGTTTTGAATGTGACGGGTAAAACGAAAGATAATATACAATCGAGGAAAGATTTGAAGTCAATATGCCGACGACCAGAGTTGGAATTACGGGATGGAAGGTCACCTATCCCGGTATTCAGATTGTCTAGTCCGGCCAAAACAGCATTATTAAAGTGGTTAAAAGAGGACGTTAAGTTTCCCGATGGATATGCATCGAACATTGCTCGGTGTGTGGATATTGTCGGTTCGAGGCTGATCGGTTTAAAAAGTCACGATTGTCACGTTTTCATGCAGCGGCTCATTCCAATCGCATTTGCTGAGCTCTTACCACGTAATGTTCACGATGTGTTATGCGGAATCAGCATATTTTTCAGAGATATATGTTCGAGAAATTTAAAAGGTGATGACTTGGAAGTAATGAAAAACAATATCTCTGAAGTATTATGTGCATTGGAAAAGGTTTTTCCGCCTTCATTCTTCGATGTCATGGAACATTTGCCAATACATTTACCAGATGAGGCAATACTCGGTGGGCCAGTTCAATTCAGATGGATGTATCCTTTCGAAAGGTTCTTCTTTCATTTAAAGAAAAAAGCAAAAAACAAAGCAGCGGTCGAAGGCTCTATTGTTAAACAATACTTGCTGGAAGAAATCACATATTTCAGCACATTTTATTTCGAGTCGCATATTCAGACGAAAGAGCGACGTGCAGCGGATGATCACACAAATTATCTGTATCAATATAATCCGCATTTTGGCACAATTCCTGACATGTTTACACCGATTGGACGTACAGGAGGAAAATCTGATGAATATTGGTTAACACCAGAGGAGTATAATCATGTCCACACATATATACTACTTAATTGTCAAGAGTTATTACCGTTCGAAAGGTATGTATGGTACATATTATAATTTCAATCTTTATATTTATATATATATGAACATGTAACGTATTTTATTATTCAGGATATTTGACGAAGAGGTGCTTGGTACATATCCTCATCTAAATGCAAATGAACTCACAGACATGAAAGTTCAACATTATGGATCGTGGTTTAGAGACTACGTAAGTACTCGTACACACATTTATGTAAATTAATTGCATATAAGAGTATTAATTTGTTTTTTTATACATACAGGTGAAATGTTCTGATGAAAGACTTCCTACGTGGATAAAAGATTTGGCTAATGGTCCCGCACGAAATGTCATGTGTTGGCCAATCTTGTTTACTCGCGGCTACACGTTCCACACGTACGAACACGGAAAACATAGAAGCACATACAACTATGGAGTTTGCGTTAATAGTGATATAGAGGGTGATAACTTCTACGGTATTTTGCACCAAATCATACAACTGGAATATGCCGGTCTCGTTGGGTTGAAGGTTATGCTTTTTAAATGTCAGTGGTTTGACCCAACCGTAGGACGCGGAATACGAAAAAACCGTTGGGGAGGAATTGACGTCAACCCGGCACGACAATATGGTAAGTATGATCCCTTCATCACAATAGATCAAGCAGATCAAGTATGTTACGTGCAATATCCAACAACATTGAAACGTCGAAGAGAGGAGTGGTGGTCCGTA
Organism: Gynandropsis gynandra; assembly: GCA_036759665.1. Lineage (NCBI taxonomy): Eukaryota > Viridiplantae > Streptophyta > Magnoliopsida > Brassicales > Cleomaceae > Gynandropsis > Gynandropsis gynandra. The sequence goes on from CM071861.1 coordinate 38,079,553, forward strand.
GTAAAGATCAAGCCACGAGGGATCATAAGCTCTGATGACAAAGAAGATCCGTTGCAACCCGATCATCCGCAGCCGATTCGTTTAATTGATACAGATCGCGAGGAGATTCTTGCGAGGAATAACATAGACGGAGAACTCATACGCGATTATGAAGACGTTGAACCGGAAGATGCTGAAGATGAAAACGGCGATGAATTCAATGAACAAGCGAACGACGACTCGCCCATCGAAGAATCTACTGAAGAAGAAATGTAAATACAATAATGTTTATTATGTTTATGTGCAATACATGTATATGATTTGTAATTAATGTAAATGACGTAAAACGTCAATGAACGATGTTATATAAACAATGTTGACGTTCGCCCGTTGAAACTATTAACGGTTGTTGAATTCGCACCTGACACTTAGAAAAAATTTAACGATTTCCAACAGTCCCAACGGATATCCGTTGCAAATGGTAACGGATAACCGTTGGCCCGTTGTATAGGTAAATTCGCACCCGATACTTAGAAATTTTTTTTGAATTTTCACAGATTCCAACGGATATCCGTTACGAATTGTAACGGATATCCGTTGGAAATTTTTAATGGTAAATTTTGCCACGTGTAGCTTCAATGGTAAATTTGCGCCACGTTTGAAGCCAGGTGTACCTTTCCAACGGACATCCGTTACATATTCTAACGGATGGCCGTTGGAAAATGTAATGATTACTACCGAATTTGCAGCTTTTCTTAACCGTTTTTCATGTTCCCAACGGGCATCCGTTACAAATTGTAACGGATGCCCGTCGGAAATTTACATTCCCTATATATGTTGCGACGGATTTTTTCTTATTTCAACGCCAAACAAATCCAGAAATCTCAAACACTACCAAAATTTACAAAAATGAGAAGACGTTTTATAGGAAGCGGCACCGCCGCTATTTGTTGACGAGGACGATATGGTTGATATAGATGCCTTGATCGATGATTTCGATGGGCGTCCAACCCTTCCGATCATCGATCCCGAACGTTCTCCTGGAACGTTATGGTAATGTTAATGTAATTTTATGAATTTCATTTAAATTGCGTAAATATTACTAACTTGATATTTTGCTATGCAGGTTTGATGAGAGTGATGTCTTAAGACACACTAATAACAACATGATTTGGGGATCGATGCAAGACGATCTCTTTTACTCCTGGCAAGTTACGCCAGAAGTTGTGCGCCAGCGATGGTGGCGCACTTTTGTGGTAAGTTTTATTAATTATATTTGAATTTTAAAATTAAAAATATATATTTGAAAACTACTAATTATATAATTCTGTTTGCAGCGTTCATACAGATGGCGCCGAATTCATACAACGCGCATCTTCACTGCATGGGTGCGCGATATGCAGATTCGGTTGCGCATCATGATGAATGGTGCGAAGCGGAACTACTACGCCAACAACAGCAGACCGAAATGGGCAACCGAAACGGTCTTCAACAAATTGATTGAGCATTGGGAGTCCGCATCATTCAAGGCCAAGAGCGAGAAGGCTAAACAAAATCGCTACGGTGAGAAGGTTCCCGGAGATGGTCCCCATCGCCATACTTCGGGATCAAAATCATTCGCGAAAAGAAAAAAAGAATTGGTAAATTTTAAATTATTTAGATTTTTTATTCATTTAAATATTTATCTAACAAAAATTTTTTATATTGTAGACGCAACGGATGGGAAGGGAACCGACTCTTCTTGAAGTGGTATTAGAAACCCACGCAAAGAAGAAGTCGGTTGTCGGGGAAGAGGCTGAAGAACCGGAACTAGTCGATCCTCGAGCGACCCGGACCGTGAGAGCTGTGACGGAGAAGATCACACAGCAATCTCAGGCTTGCGGTTCAAGCCCCGACGACCTCAGTCCTTTACAAAAGGACCAAATCTATTTAGAGGTAATAATTTATTATTTTTTTTCTAAATTATTAATATAATTTGTTAAATTCTAACGTTACGATTATTTGTTTTGTAGTCGGTGAAACCGTATAAGGGACGCCTGTACGGTCTCGGAGCGCTTTAAAAGGACATCCTCGAGGACGTAACGTCGGTCCCTCCATCGGTCCAAGAGAGTTTTTCTCAACAACGGCGGATCGAAGAACTCGAAGCACAACTTCGAGAACAACGAGCTGCAACGGCGCAACAATCAGTGAAGATACAACATTTGGAGAGCGTCATTGAGTTGTTGTCGGGCCAGGTGAGGGGATCAACACCGCAGCAAGAACCGGGGCTCGATTCGGATGCAACTCCGTCTCGAGGGGATGGTGGTGGTGATGGTGGGGATGATAACGACGCAACCGACCTAAACGATTGTAATAGGAAATAGTTTTAATTTTAGATGGTTTGTAATATAATTTTGATATTTTTATTAAAAACCTTTAGTTTTAATTTTTTTTATTTTTTTTATTTTTTTTATTTTTTTTATTTTTTTTATTTTTTTTATTTTTTTTATTTTTTTTATTTTTTTTATTTTTTTAAATGTTGCAACGGGCATCCGTTGGAACTGGTAACGGTCATCCGTTGCTAATTTTTTCCCGCCAAATTGTTTCCCACCCTTTTGCAACGGACATCCGTTGCAACCTCTAACGGGCTTCCGTTGAAAAAATATTTTTCCCGCTAAATCTTCCCGCCAGTTTGCAACGGTCATCCGTTGCAA